>QANZ01012447.1:303988-344626 GCA_003254925.1 Chamaecrista fasciculata
AGACAAATCTGTTGGTGAGATTAAGAAAATAAAAAAAGAAGAAGAAGAAATGGTTGATTGAATTGTTAATTAGTTATGTACTTGGGCTTAAAGGAATTGATGAATCTCGTGTCTGTGTTGTTTGATTTGGGAACAAAAAGAAGAGAGAACACTCTGTTTGAATTGATCACTCTGTTTGGATTTTGGAGGAGAGAGAGACGAGAGAGAACAAAAGGAAGAGAAGAAGAAAGGGGCAAAATTACAATTTAGGCCAACACAAATTTGATTTAATTATAAACTGGTCCATTATCGAGGGAAATGATTCTTTTGCCCTTATGATGGGTGATTGATTGTATTAGAATATAGGTAATTGTAGGTATATGTATAGGGGTATAAATGTAATTGAGTGTGTTTGATTATAAAAAAATCATGATTATAATTTGATCAGAAAAAAAACATAAACGAATATGTTTATTATAATTATAATCAGAACAGATTATAATCAAATCGCAAACGAACTGGGTTTAGATTGATATACTTGAGAAAAAAAAAAACTTAAAATAATTTCTATTATTTATAAAAGTAACACTTGACTGAAAGTTACACATTTTATTTTTAAATTAGTATTTTAAATGTTAATGTGTTCTCTTTTATTTTTAATTGGTTTCTATTAGTAAATTTTATAACAAACATATAAAAAAATTATATAAATTCAACCTATATAATATTATATTTAAGATTGTTAATTTCCCCTTTTTTTCTCATGATTATTTGAGAAAACAAAAAAAAATGAGAGAATATATATATGTATATTAATTATAAAATGTAGATTAAAATTCATTTATTAAGTTTTATTACTTATAGTTATATATATTAATATATTAATTATGTTATTTTTTTTTATCAACATATATTAATTGTGTTATTAGTATAATAAACATTTTTTTTTTGTGCTAGCTGCTTGGGAAAAGCATTGAAAAAGAGAAAACCAGCATTGAAATTATCAAAAGCCGTCGACTTTAAACCCACAAAACCCTGAAGCTGAAACCCCTTTGGCCTTTTCCCCTTTTGCTTCCATTTCAGAATGCCGCATAGTTGATAAGGCTCCTGACAATACATTCATTCAAAACCATCATCCACATTCCACAAACCCTTTCAAAGAACGAAGAACTTCACTGAAATTTAGAATAAAGAAAGAGAAAAATGGCGAATTTGCGAACAGCAATGGATTCTGCTTTCTGGGACTTGAATGTTTCTTCCCCTCATAACTTAGATGGCACTGCCAAGGCCGTCCCTGGCCTCCCTTTTCCTATGGACGCCACTGTCGCAAGCAAAGCTCTTCGGATTCAGCAGTTTTCTTGTTTCAGAAATGGGTTTCCTCTCGGAATAGTCCCTTCCTACTCTCCCACTTCTCCCAAGAACTTGGGTTCGTTTTCAATTCAGTCTATGGCACTTAAACTCTCCAACCCTAGCTGGTAATTTTGCTTATAATTTATTCTTTTTGTTTCTTTGACTTTGCCATTGATGTTGAGAGAATGTGGGTGTCGGGATTTTAAGCTGTATGCAATATTTTTTTTCAGTGATTTTGAGAAAAAAAAACATGGATTTTATTGTTCCGTTCAGTTTGTTATTTAATGGACCAAAAAAATAAGAGAAACCCCTCTTTGGTATTTTGTTCTGGTTCGCCATCAGCCTATGCTTGATACTTTGTGGGAGTGAAAGAGGTGAAGGTGAAATGTAGTAGTGTTCACTTTATTGTGTCCAATTACATCAGAGAAAAAATTATATTTTAATCTAGATAGAGTGACTTGAAATTAATCCATCATTGCCGTCCAATTCGTCTCTTGAAGATGACATTCCTTGCAATATAAGGATGTCACCCTCACATCCAAATTTTATCTCCAGAGAATTTTTACTTATGAATTTTTTACATACTTAGAAATTTGAATATGAAAGTGATACTGTGTTAATTTACTCATTAACATTGAAAGAAATTAGGGTATAAAGGTAGACTTGAAAGGGTTTTATCTGAGGGACTAATGATCTTTGAAGGACTAAATTGAAAGTCACTCTATCTATCAAGGACTAAAATATATTTTCTCATTAGATAATCACTTTCGACTTTATATATTTTCTAGTTGACTTTTTCCACAATTATTAAGAATTGGGATAGGATGGCTTCATTGCTTTGGTATGTGATAGATGAGAAAAAGGGAGCCTATGTATGTAGTTTGGTTTTAGGTCTATTTCATTGTTTATACTTTGTTTTTCAACTTTGAACAGTTGCATGCCAAACTTGGGTAATTATGGCAACCTTTTTGGTGGTATGGCTAGACTTATGTGACTTGACGTTATTTTCTACATTGTGGTTGGCTCCATCACCATTTACTGTCACATTATAAAATATCTCTCTTGCTGTTAGCCGATGTTAACTCATTGAAGAAAATTTAGCAACCTCCTCCAAGTCATACAATTTTTCTCATGAATCCCTTATTCTTTAATGCTATTTTGTAGTAACTATCAACCTTCCGTTCAAGTTGCTTGAATTTGATAGAATAAAATTGAGGCCAATGGTGTCAACATATAATCAAATTCAATTGGCACATAGTTTGCTAGTTGTTTGTTTCTGTATGAGTTCTACTTAAGTTCTTACTACCAAAGTCATATTTAAGACACATAAGATTTCTCATCAATTACACTAAAGATTAGTTGTGACTTAGGTCAAACTGAGAACAAGTAATCCCACTAAAACTTATTTGTTTGTATCTGGAGACCATTGATCTCACTTAAATTCTATATCTATTTAGTATTTAGAAACCAATTAGATACTTAAAAAAATAAGAGGAAGTCCCTGTATCCAACTTGGTTGAGATACTGTAAAGTTTCTAGGGGCAGTATAGTAGTTTCATAGCAAAGTTAATCACATCTAACAGCAAGGAGGTTTCTGTGTTGTGGCAATAAGTAGTAAGGGAGTTAACAATGATATTGGGAGCAAGAAGGGAGATTTCTACGTTTGATCATACCTTAAGGAAATTCAACGTAATTTATCCATACTTTTTCACTTTTTCTCTTTGGGGCTAAGTACCTTTTTTTAATATATCTTTTATCTGTTATATGTGAATTGATATTTGTGTTGCTGAGTAGAAATGGTTCAGTTAGATTCTCTTGGTACACAGATATCATTAATTATTTCCATTATATTTTGTCATTAACTTTTGAAAATATTTATAACATATGGCATAGCTCTGATAATTGTAGTTAGTGATTTCTAAATATGTTGTAGATTTACTGAGCAAATTCTCAAACATACTTTGACATAATATTTGCATCAAAATCACCTAATTTGAAGCTTGATGGGCCGAATGGATTTTGAATTTTGCAACTCCTGCCACCCTCTCATTCTTCATTGGGCAGTGGGTGCTATGGGATTCAATGACCATGAACTTCTCATACGTAGGCATTCATGAATAAAATGTTAAGAATCACAAATTGAGACCGAAACTTGTAATGCACAGTTACTTTATGTACATGACCCGAACTAGTTATATATAGCATCATCTTTATATCTCAAGATTTGAAGTTCTTATACATGCTTTTGTAAAATGTTGTTGATATAGGTGGATTGGGCTTGTTGGACAGTTCCGCCCTAGGAAACTGTTTGCTAATATAAAAAATGAGATTTCTAATGCTGAAGAATTTGAGCTCTCCACTGTCAAGGATGTTGCAAAGCATTTCATTGACAAGTCACTTTTTTCTGTTGGATTATTCTCACAATACTCTCTGTCACCTTCAACATCTCTTCTGCTCTTCATGGAGGGGCACGGTGAGAAAAAAAAGGGTCGCAAGAAATGGATACTTTATAAACAGGCATGAATTTTAATTGAACGTCTTCATTTTCTTTTAAAGAAAAAATTCTTGTGTGGACAGTTGAACATCGATGTCTTTTTATATATTAATATTATCAATATACTGTGCTAGAGTTAGCTGAAAAACTGTGATTACCATTCTATCTCTCTGAGGAGTTTGAGTGAAAGAAGTGAGGTGTTATTTATAAACTTGCATAAATTTGGAAATACTTTTCTGTTCGCTTCTGTTTGTTGCCTTTTTGGAAAGAAAAAGTCTATTTTGCTGTCATTCAATTTGGAAAGTAGGGCTTGGACTTGCAAATTTCTGGGATGTAATCTTCTTGGTCTTATCCAATTTCTTTATGGCAAGAGATTCTCCTTTATAACCTCTTTGAACACCGCAAGTTCCTTTTGAGGTCATTTTAGTGTTTTTCCTTCTTTATATTTCCATTTGGTATTGTAGCTCAACCACTACCATATAGTGAAGGCCTTCTGGATTTCTTTGTAAATTTTTGCGGTGTCTTTAGTTTGCCTTGCCCTGTTATGTATCATTTGGAGACCTTTTTGAGTATATTGTATTTCATCTTCTTCGTATCTGCTTGTTCATCTCTAAAAGAACTCCATCTTTTAGTGAAAGTAAAAATTTGTTTTTTTTCCCATGTACGAAGTGTTGCCTTAAAATTGCATGACATGTCATTTCTTTTCGCTTTGTTTTTTTCTCCTTTATTTCTATGGTGGTGCTTGAGCTTATAACCAAACACCAAAGTTTACTGTGGTATGCAGCTTCCTAATCATGATTTAACATTTGAGGCTGCATTGCCTCAGCTGTTCATTGACCACAAAGGAAAATATTGGGATGTACCTCAGTCTGTATCCCTGGATTTGTCGTCCCTAAAGTCTGATTCTGGACTGCGGTACCGTATTGGGATACATACAAACAAGGGTGATCCAGAGGCAATAAATACCACAGATGGTAACCGACCAACTTCTCTACTGCCAGGATTATGTGCAAAGGCTGCCTTGTCTTATGAGAATGTCAAGTACCTTTGGAGAGAAAATGAGGATGCAGGGGAAACAGTAGACAGGACACTGACTTCGTCGTCCTCTTATGATGTGCGTCTTATGGAACCTCATGCCGCAATATCTGGAGTTATTGGTAATTTCTCTGTGAATTCAAGTTATCACTATGCTTTGAGTTGAGAAACCATCTGTTCATGTAATCATGAGCTGCTTCTTTCATTTTGTGTGATGCTTTATTTGCTTCTTTAGATTTGCTCTATATACGGATGCATATTTTGTTTTTCCTTTTTTTTTGTGTTGAACTTTATCAACTTTGTTTAGTCTGCATTACTTTAACTATCTTAATCTTCAGATGTTTCTTTTAGTGATTATTTTCTTTTTTTTTTTTTTAATATTTTTGTTGTCATTTGGGATAGAGATGCCATTAAAAGAGTCAGAATTAGGGTGATAGGTTCCAGAAATACCTCTGGCTCCAAAGTGTGACAATGAGTATTATAAAAAGGCTGAAATATATAATCTTTATGGATCAATCCTTATTTATTCTTTAGATTGTTCCTTACTTATAATCCTGCAACTTGCCAGAAAAAAAAAAGGAGCATCTTGCACTTTCTATTCCTTGTCTACTTTTTAGTAAATATTGAATTGATTGTGTTTACAGCCTTGTAGATAAAATTAAGCTTTTTGCCTTTATGATAAATTTTCAAAAGTGTCATCGTGACTTGCTTATTTTCCATAGGTCTGATAAGATGTCATCCTGCCAATTTTAACTAAGTAATATGGACCAATATGATACTATTCAAAAGTTTTTGGCCTCTGATTTATTTTGATTGATGGTTTACGATAATATTATAGGTGGTGCCTGCACTGCCTGGATGTGGAGAGGGAAGAGCCACACTGGCCTTGATTCAAGGGAAGATCTGGAAATGTCAGAAAGAAGCAAGAGATCTCTGTTTGATGCCGATTTATTTGGTTCAATTTGCTATACCCTCCAGCATGGAAAATTTAGAAATGATTTTGGGGATTTAACGAGGGTAGATGCTCGCCTAGATATATGTTCAGCATCAGGCTTTGCCAGGAAGGTTCTGAATGGTTTACGAAGATCTAGCGCCGATGGTAGTGAACATCCGTCAGCGTCACCACGGCTGAATATTACCTTTCAACAGCAGGTATCTCCTTACATTGAATTTCTCTTCCAACCAAGAACTAGTTATAATTGCAAAACGTTTTACCAGAGTGAAGACAGAAATGGAAGAGATACCATTGTTACAAGCAGATTTATGTTTTTCCAATAAAGAAAAAAACACCCACTGTTGTAGTATATGAGATCAAATGTCTTTGCTGTTGGTAGTAAGAAACTGATCTACAAATCTCTTGGCATTGGATTGATTTATATTTGGCTAAAATGCATAAAACCTCCCTGAGCTTTAGTCATTGTGCAATAAAACCCCATAAACTTTAAAGTGATGAAAAACCCTCTGAATTTTTTATTTTGTGCAAATAACTCTTATTGTTAAAATTTTCATTGGAAAAAGAAAAAAAGAATTTTTTATATTTTTCTGGTTACTATTAGTTACAAAAAATAGTTCATTTTAATTTTGGATCAATGTAAATATAACAATAGTCATAAATATTTTTGAATGAAAATCTTAATAAAAAAAAGTCTTTTGCACAAAATCAATACTTCCGGAGGTCTGTCGTCTTGTTTTTGACAATTAGGGAGGTTTTTCGCACAATGACTAAAGTATTTTAGTCTTTATATTTGGAGTTTGAAGGGAAAAAAGAAGATTCAACTTCAATGTTTGTTAACTTGATGAAGAAGGTAGAGGAGGAACAATTATAGAATTGATAAACAAATTCAAACATTGTGATCTTTATTTTAGTTATGGTTCAGAAAGTGAAAAAGTACAAGGCAACTCTCATCATTTAATTTTACTGTTTGTAGGTTGCTGGGCCAATCGTGTTCCGAACCGATTCGAGAATATCGCTTGAATCTTTCTCCAGGAAACATGGTATTCAAATAGAGGATTTTGTTTGCAGCCTGAGCTACTCCTTGAGGCTTCTGCAGTCTGGTAAGGTTGTTGCATGGTATTCTCCAAAAAGAAAAGAGGGAATGATTGAGTTAAGGCTATTTGAGTTTTAATTAATTAGGGTTTATCCTTCATGTTTGAGCTCTTCTCATGTAAGAATTTTGCAGGCTTGAGGTTAAAGAAGGCCATTTATTTATCATCTGCACATGCATATGTAACTAAACTACTTTGTTGTAGAGAGTTTGGGCTTTCTAGCTGTTTCATTGTTGGATTTTTTTTTTTAAGAATTCGTGTGAATTTAATTTTCACTATTATTTTACGCAAATGTATTTTAGATATTTTTGGGTCTTTTTTTTCAGACTTAAGGTGAATTTATGAAGATGGTCAAATTTGAGTGAAAATAATGAAAATATTTTCCCATTGCTAATAAAGTAGCATTTTGTTTGGCCCAAAAAAAAGTAGCATTTTGAAGTTGCTACTTGATACATTCTACAACTCCAAAGATTTGAAGAGTTCTTAAGTTCAAGCTGGTTGGAATAAACGCTTCAGAAATTGTATTTTTCAGATATAAAAAAGCTGAGTGAAAGATGCAACATTAACATTGCCCAAGCAATTCGGCCAAAAAAAATAAAAAAATGGAAAAGCAATGCCCAAGGAAACTCAAATCTAAACACGTTCAAATAGGGAGGGGTTGAATCTTATGTATTTTGTGGAGTTAGAGAGAGAAATGAAAAGAGAGAAAATATAAATTGCATAAAATAATATAAAAAATTCACACTTTTTCTTTTTCTCTTTTCTCTCATTAATAACTATTTCACAAAAGTTACAAATTTCGAGGAAGACAATGCATTTACAACAATGGTTTGGTTACATAATCATTGAGTTGCCCCTATGTTAGAGGATTTGGATCAGCCCTTAAAATCGATATTATTGAAAGAATTTTAAATTATTTGTTCCCTAACTCAAATAAGATAAATTTTCACTTAAATTATTATACGGATAGATAGTAAAAACTTATGCTTTAAAAAAAATGACAACGTATTTTCTACTACAAATTTTAAATTTTCTTTTATTTTTTTGGAAAACCGTTTTCTCCTTGTTCTGAACCACAACCAATAATTTAAAAATTAGACCAAACCGACCCGTCCAATAACTCAATTAAGGAGATTGGATCGTTTTGAAGATTACCCAGATTGAACTGGGACTTGGTATGGTTCTATGTCCGAACTGACACACATGTGGGTTTCAAAAATTTTCAGGCCACTTTACAAACTTCATGCTAAATTAATTAACCTCAAGAATGATACAACAAGCAGACCTTAATATTTGTAGTACTAAAGGCCCTCACTTCGTTTATTCCCTCCTTTGGAATCTGCATTACAATTACAAACACCCAAAAGCAGTGGAATTCAATTGAAGTCACAACAGAAAAGAGTTTAACACTAACTGAAGATTGACTGCTCTAAATCGTTTATTTCAAAAGAGTTGGCGGAAGAAATATCATCGACGCTGCTCATTTGTGCGTCTCATGCAACAGCTGAGTCTTACTCAACCACAGCCAATAAATCACTAGATTTACAGAAGCAGAGCTTTTCATCAGTCCCCAAATCCACCTGAAAAAAATTAACAATGTAGTAATTAATAAATGACTAAAATGAAGGATATCACACACTGCAAGATTCATTTCATCAATGCAATAGAAGACACAATAATGTTAGGGGGGAGGGGGGAAGGCGATATAGGTGCTAGAATTCAAAATCTAGAAACATGAGTTCCACAAAGGTGTAACGCAAAGAAAGTAAGGAAATAGAACAAAATAACAACAAACAGAAAGGTTTGGCCAAAAGTGAAAAATAGGCAGATAGTTGACAGACACAGATTATTTCTCTCACATGATCAGACCATCGATTATTTCATCAAATGTTAGGCTGTCACTCGAGAAATTAGGTGAGGTTTGGGGTTTATGCCATGGCTGTCACTTTTGTGTAATAATAGTTTCTAAGTGATTCCCAATGAGCCCCAAGCATAGACATTAATAGAAAATACATCTCCCCAGAAAAACAGAACCACTTATACTCAGTTAGCCTTACGCCTAGAAGATCATCAGATTCATCAAATAATCTAAGTGTAAGTTTAAAGCAAAGATAGTTATGCAACTTACCTCATATGCATTTATATCTGAGAATAAAACCTGAAAAAAGAACAACAATCATTAGCTACATTGAAGTCAATGTAACAAGCCTCAACTGATCAAAAGAGCAATTAATTTGCTGTGATTTGGATTTTGGAGCGTTTGGATCATCAGGTGTGTCACTGCGAATTTCGATACCTTATGAGATATTTAAGGGAGTCAGTCCATCAGATATGCAGAGGGATTGGGCATCTTTATTGCAAGGTTAGTTTGAAAGAATACCATTTACTAAGGCATATTAAAGTAATAATAGTGGTAAAACAAAATAATAATACATGAACAAGCAATTTAAGAAATCTCTGGTGTGTAGCCGCATCACCTCATTATATGCAACAAATGAAAAAATGTTGTGACCAAAATGGGATAATTATTACACCAAACTTTTGAGTGTTTAAGAATAATGAAAAGCTAACCTTCTTGCCAGACTCTAATTCTTTAACATCAGCACCAACAGAAAGAATCTGGAACAAAGATAAAGAAGAACAGTAAATTAAAAGGTAACTTTCCAAAAGAGAAGCTTATGGCCTCAAGAACACCACAGAATTCCTGTTTGCTTACTTCTCCCATAAGATATCGCTCAAATTTAACAGCTGACTTTGGCAACAAAACTCCACCAGATGTTTTCTGAAACATTGAAAAGGCAGTAAATTTGTCAAATGGAAAATATCGATTTTGAATATCAGAAAATCATAATGATTCGAACATAGAAGTAATTTCAATATATTACAATTCCTAGTAGCATCAGAAGCTAAAACTGAAAAGACAAGAAACCAAAGACCAAGGAAAAAAAAAGTGTAAACAATCATCTCAAACACTATCAAAGTCATATATTAAATACTAAGAGAAGCCAATAACATACTTCTGGTAGCTGCTCCAAACGAATAAGAACTCTATCAGCCTGAGGGACTACCTGGAATTCACATTCACCAATATTGAGTAAAAACGCAGAAAAAAATTCAAATACTAACAAGAAATGAAATGTTAATAGGCAAATGCACCATTTTCTTCTTCAAGTTTTACATCAATTTTCAATTTTATCATCAATATTTGATTACTATCAATTTTGTCTCTAAAATTTTATATATTGATGGATTATCCTTTGCTTTAACTTCAGTTAAGAATAGACTAATGTAAAATTGATAAAAAAAAAAATGAAACTTTCTTAATTCAATTGAAAGATGTGATAGACTCGACCAAAATATGAAATTTTAGAGATAAAATTGATAGTAAACAAATATTAAAGACAAAATTTAAAATTAACATAAACTTGGGAGTGTAAAGGAGGATGCTTTTGTCAATGGCAACACTTAATTGTGCAGGGAGGCATGCTACAATTAGACTAGAAAACCAATGATAATTATCAGCTCATAAAGAAGTAAAATTGTTAGAAGTAAATTAAAACAGAAGAAAAAGACACCTTTGTGGGTTCCCATTTGCTGGTGATTGCATTAATCTTCAAGGAGTTCTTCCGCAAACCTGGATATTATCGTAGAAGAGAAATGTGAAGAAAGAAAGTAAAATGGAGAATTTAATGAATAAAAAAGGAAATAGAGAGAGAGAGAGAGAGAGAGAGAGAGAGAGAGGTGGAAATACCCGGAAGTCTGGGGTGAGAGGAAGAGAGGGGTTTCGTTGAGAAGAGAAAAGGTTTAGGTAAGGTAACGAAGGTGGAAGCCATGGATAAGGATATAGAGAGAGATGAGATGAAATGGAGGCAGCTGAGAGTGTACAAGAGAGAGAGAGTCAGAGAGGGTCTTAAAAGACTTAAACCCTTTCGCGGAAACCGCAGGTTCTAGAGGGTTCGTATGTTTTTTTTTTTTTTTTTTTTTTTTTGATAAATTACACTTTGATACCATGTAGTTTGACCATATTTTATTTTGGTACCATATGATTTAAAAAGTGACATTCTGGTCCATGTGGTTAAAAAAAACCCATGTGTAAATTACACAAAAGGGCCATGTGGTTTGACCTATTTTCAAATAGGGTTCATGTGGTTTAAAAAGTGTCAAATAAGGTCCATGTGGTTTGCTCCGTTAACAAAAAGGGTCCTGAGTTATTTTTTTGTCCAAAATTTGACGGAAAATTTGGCACAGATACTATTTTAGGACCCTAACTATTAGTTTTTATGTGTTTAACTCCCTATTTGTACGATAGGACTTTGACAAAAAAAGAAAAGTTTGGTGGTAATAGATGAAATTTCACCCTTCAGTTTCTCCCTAGATGAGAAAATCAAAGAAAAATTATAAAGAGAGTGAGTGACAGAGTTCATCGAGAGAGAGAGAAAGAGTTCAGAGAGAGAGGAAGAGAAACCAAAGGAAAAAAAATTTTAAAAAAAATTCACTCGGTGCCACGTGGCACCGGGTGATTGGTCCACATGTATTGAGACACTTGGACCACATTTGAGTGTCCCGTATATCTAAATATTTTTTTTCCAAAAATCTAGATACTTTATTTTTTTATATTATTTTAAAAAATAAACCAGTATATTGACGTGGGTATTTGGTGGTGACATGTCAATGTCATTATTATTCTGATTTGGCGGGTGATGACATTTAAGATTCATTTGATAATGATATATCATTCAACTTCAAATTACACATAACACACACTCACTCTTTTCAAAATCCATGCTTTCCATCAACCCACAAATCTTGAAACCAAATTACAGGCTACTGCTATGTCAATTCTATTTCAAACTCCATATTACAAGCTTTTTAAGCAAAACATCCTGCTTTGGAAGTTTTTCTCTTTCTGGGTGTTCTATCCATGCCAAAATAGTGTGTGTCATAGTCCATAGCAATTAGCATACTTGTTACAGAAAATCTTTCAATCTTTGCCTCCGGATTCCTAATTATTTTTGAATGCTAGGACCCACCAAAATTCCAGATTTTGAAATTCCCTTCATTTCTCTATGACCCTTTTACGAAGGAAGAATTCGACCCAGAATCAGAAAGTATATTTCTCTATGTCAAAATCCCCCATTTTTTCTTTTTTCACAAAGGACAGAGAAGACAACGGCTAAAATGGGGACCACCATTGAGGACTTTTGTCCCTAGTTTCTGCAGCACTATCAACAATCAAGCGCTTTCCTCCCTTCCTTTTTGCCTGGAAACCATCAAATATCAAATATCAAATATTATACTTAATTTCTGTTTCCGCGGAGCAACCATTATCGCCTCCAAAAGGCCTAAAAATAATCCTTATACTCCTTAGGGTTTATCTCATATATTCCTGGTAAAGCAAAACCCATTTTGGCTTTACCTTTGGAGATAGATGATGATGAAGAAGAAGCAGGTCTACTTCTATGAGTTTTGCCTCTTCTGCTATCTTCTTCTGTTCGCACCTCTTGTTTCCTCAAAGAACCATGGTAGGTGCTCACTTACTTTTACTGCTTTTTTCTTTTCCCTTTTGTCATTTTTACTTTTTGAAGGGTTCAGAATGCCAAATTCCAGTGTGTTTCTTTTTTCCCTAGATTCTAAATGCTTATGTGTTCATTGTGATGGGAGATTCTGTTAGTATATATTCTGAGACTCTCTTGAATTAGATTATAGTTGTAATACTTAAGTCACTGTCATTGGTATGCATAATATGGCATGAATCATTGTGTAGAGAACAAACAATGAAATGCTGATATATAGAGCTGTATGCCCATTGTGGTTGGTGTTATCAGTTATCACTTACATCAGATGAAAGTTATTTTTTTTCAATACTTAGAGGCAGAGCTATGACGCATGGATACTTCATGAGGGATTGTGTTGTTCGTGTCTCATGCCCGTGTCATATGTGCTTCATACTTCATAGTTTGAGAGAAGAGCGAGGTGCTTCTTGTTTCTTATGAGTATAAATTTACTTCCTGAGAACTTACTCTGTCTAGACAGTAGAGACTAGTGTCCATTTAAATGATACAAAATCAAGGGGCTGAAATACTTGTTATTTGAAGTGGGCTAGCTGTTCTTTTCATTCTATGTGAATTTTAGTTGTCAGAACTAACATAAGTACCTAGATTATGCTGAGCAGACCAAAATGGTGCTTCATTTCTGAGTACATTAATAAATTTAGATTGAATGCTTGTTAAAACCCTTGTCATATTCGGTGGTAAATTCTGGAATTCAGTACCTGTAGATCTTGTATGAACTGGTTAGGTGGTGTATTCAAGAATTTATATATGAATGCTTCCCTGAGATTCTTGAGGAAGTCTTCTGCATATCTTGGACTTCTAAATCATTGTAATTGAAGTTTGGTAGGATTTGCACTACCTTTCCAGCTATTTTTCTTTAGTTGTTTCCGTTTGGTCCTTGAAAAGTTCCAAATATGTTCATTAAGTACAACATGAGTTTCGTAAACTACGTTGCATTCATTATGGCTGACCAAACTATGACTTGCAGAAGCATTTGGAGAGAAAAAGTCATGTTTGTACTAGACTACTAGCATCAAAGGAAGATAGTTTATTTTTGTATTTTAAAAATTTAACTAATTTTAGTCACTTAAGATATAATAGGCCATAGATGAAAACTGAAACCTTTATGAAATTCTAGCCGTTCTTATCATGGTGAAAATGAATCTCCAAACAAAAACCTAAATTTAACTTAATTGACTCACAAGGTCTATGTGTACAATAGTTTCAAATAATATCAGTACATATCAAAATGTCTCCTGAAGTAGGAAATTGAATGTTTCAAGATATTCTACTTTCTTCTATGTTTTCCAACTTAAAACTTTTAATAGAGAGAGGCGATTAGATTGGCTTCCCCAATTTGGTTGTAACATTGTATGGTCAAGAACTAGAGGCAGCTGGCTCAAGTTGTCTGGGTTTTAGAAGTCATCTTCTCTTGAAGATGCAGGACATTGTGACTTGATCACACAGATGGTTGGCCTTGGTATGCAACCACTATGCTTCCTCCCTCTCATCATATTTTGAGAAGTTCAAGAAATGATTTTTGTTCTGATCAGCACGAAAAGGTTGGGAATTGGGACCTTATTTTGTATATTCCTCTAGTGAATAGAATTAGCTTCTAACTTAAGAGATAGAATAATCTCTCTAATAGCAAGTTTGAGTGGAAATATTGGAATCATTAAGGCCAACGATCATTTAGACTATAAATTTAAACAAATCATTTGTTTGTGTTATGATGGACCACCCCCTAATATTCATACATATAAAAGAAAAGGAAAGAAGAAGCAAGGGCCCAAAGTGATTGGGCTTGAGGCTGGTGAGTCTGATGTTGGGTCCTTCTTCGAGCAAGAAAGGAATGAGGAAGGCGACAAAGGAGGACAAAAGAATGCTAAGGTGGCATAACAGACCTGCTGTGAGTGTGAGTGTGAGTGTGAGTGTGAGTGTGCGTTTGGGGGCTGCTGAGAGGTATTTGTGTCAGTTAGTGGAACGCTTTTGGCAGGGAATTGGTAAGGTTGTTTTGGGGAGAGACTTGGCCTCTCGAAAGCCAAGGACCTGGGTGTTATTTCTCTGTTATTGTCCATGTTTGTGCTAGTTTCTTTGCTTGTATTGGCACTGTTCTATCTTATATTTTCTATAATGTCAGTGAAGTATTCAGCAGGTTCCATCATGTTAACTTATATTGAGCAATGAATTTGATAGAAAATGTGAATGCAGGAGAGGTTGAGTTAAAAAAACCTCATTGGGGAGCCTTTATCATGGTTTGTCTTTAGAAGAAGGATTACTGTTAAGTTGTTATTGCCTACTAATTGCAACCTTTTATTTCTAATCAAAGATAATTGTTATTGCATTTTGAAATTGTGGAAATGAATTATCAATTTGATCCTTTTGTTAAGGATACAAATCGAAATTCAATGACAACTCTGATATAGTTTTAAATTTTGTTAAAATTAAAATGATTGAGGTTAGAAAATCATATTTGTTTGTTAAATTTATTTCCGTTTTAATAAAAGGACCAAACTGATTGTAATGGCATCTTTTAGGGACTAAATCCTATAACTTTTTCAAGGACTAAATTAAGACATTTATCATCTTCAGGGACTAAATCATTAGTTTACTCAAAAAATTATTAATTTATTATCTATAATCATAGTTGATACTATAGATGGTCAAAATGATGTAGAAAATACAAGAATATAAGTCAGAATGAGAATACCTGCATCAATTCACCATTTGTAATCCTGTGGTAATTGTCAATCATTGATGTAGACTGTCTTCACTTTTCACCCATAATATAAAAACTATGGTGTTTTGGTTCCAATCAAAGAACTCAATAGGGAAAGCTAAATCTGCAAGTTCATGCATTACTATTTCACTATTTGCCTATTAGGGTCATCACTCATCAGAAACATGAAATATCTTGCTGTTGATTTTATTGCATTACTTTTAAATCTTTCGGTTTTCATTGCTTACAGTGATTCTATCACTATGGTCCTAAATCCTAATATATTACACATTAGTAAATTCACACAGGTATGGATGTTACTTGAATCAAATAAACAGACTGGGCTTGTGGTTGAGTTATAGCTTTAGATGTTGTATACATTTACATTTAAATCATAAAGACTCGTGCAATTATGAATACAGTTTTAGGCTTAGCCTGTTGGTTTTATCTTTGAAGAACAGATAGGAGCAATTTGGGAGAATTGCAAACATTCCTAGAATTATTGATATGAACCAAGCTCCCAAACATGAGAATGTTAGATTCTTGGGAATATGTAAAAAAATTCCTTAGCAGTATTTATGATAAACCAAACTTGAGAATGTCCTATTATTGGGAATTGATTCATGGGAGTTATATTTTCAGGAATTGGCACTGTTAGTTTAGTCTCTGGATTTTTTAAATGATTGATTTAGTCCTTAGAAATTCATGACTCATTGCAATTTAGTCCTTCTGAAGACTGAGTTGTATAACAGTAAGAAAGACTAAATTACAATAAGTTATGAATGTTTGGGGACTAAATCCAACATTTAAATAATCAAGGACTAAAATAACAACACTCATATAATCTAAGGACTAAAGTATTAGTTTACTCTTTGTCCTGCAGGAAACCCCGCCAATGATCTTGTCAACATCATCAACAATAACCGGACAGCCCATAAACTTCCCCAACTGAAGGACAGTCCTGGTCTTGGGTGCATGGCCTTGCAATACATCGAATTATGCAAATGGAACTGCACCGAGAACAATGTCGTGAACTGCAAGCCATCCGATGATGACTTCACCGAAATATTCGCCCCGAATTGCGGGGTGGAGCTACCGACATTTGGCACCATAACCGGGCAGATTGTGGGGTGTCAAGGGAAGTATGTAGAGCCATCTCTAGCTTTCTCCAGTGTTCTTGTGAAAGATAAGAAATCCTTATCACTTATGAGAAACAAATCACACAGTGAGGTTGGAGTAGGCATGGTTGGAGTTCATAAACACAAAGGGCCTTTCTTTTGGTGTGTTTTGTTCAGTGATGGTCTGACAAATTCTTCGTTTGTGCTCGAAAATCGCGGTGTAGGGATCAAGCAGAGAATGGGATGCTTCAGTGGGAGCAATACTACATGCAGCACTGGAGGAAACAAAAAAAGTGCACATGTTTTCTGCTTCTTGCTATCTATTATTATTAGTCTTGTATTTAATTTATTTTTATAACAGTTTTAGTGATTTTTTTTTTCCTCAGGTAATGCAAGATCTCCTTTACGTTGCAAATTGGCAATGCTGAGTATATTTTTCTGTTTTTTTTCTTTTCCATTTGATTTTCTTATTGTTTTTCATGACAGAGCTCACATGCTGCATATTTTAAATGTGAGAAAATTTGTTTTTTAGTCCTTAAGTTTGTTTTTTTAGTTGCCTGCCCAGTATCCGAGCCCACTCCTCGACTAATACGGACTCAACCCGGGTCGCGCACCTGGCTATGGTGGGTGAGTCTCCCAACAAAGAAAACTGCATTCACAATGACTCGAACATGAGACCTTACTTAAGTGGTACCAAGTCGCTTACCACTTGGACCAACCACTTGTTAGTCCTTAAGTTTGTTTCAAAACTGTGATATAATTTCTAAATATTAAAAATATAGTTTTTAGTCATTGTTTTTTTTTACAAATATCAATTATTTACTTATTTAATATTCAGAGATAACATTAGAAGGACTAAATATTTTGCATTGGTAAAAAAAACCAAAAATAAAAAAAATGTATTTCCAATATTCAAGTGTTGAATGGTAGTTTTAGAAAAATTCAGAGACAAAAAAAAGTTTTCTTTAAATGTTTTTTTTTATTATTAAGTTTTAGCATAAATACAGAACTACATCCTCAAATATTCCTTCGAAAGATTCTTCATTTGATGCCAAATAGTTGATGTTATATGTAAATTTTACTATTACTGCATCGTCAAATCATTCAAATAACAATAATAAGAATAAATTATAGAAAGGGTACTTGTAGTCCATTTACACTTAGGTGTTGTGTAGTTCAAAAGTTGCATTTTGACATCATGTGATTTGCATTGTTAACCGTCACGGTTTATGTGGTTTTGTTCCTTCAAATTTATCAGTAAATGTCAGGATTGGTTCACATGTCATTGATTTGGTTCAATCTTAATTATGAGTTTTTACTGCATCTTAATTATCGATTTCATTGCATTTTAACCATTAAATTTTCTTGTACATTAGCAATTAGTTTTAATAGATAAATAATAGTATTAACATTTGTCTTTAATATTAAAAGTGATTAAATATAATTATGATTATATTTAAAATTTAAAAGATATTTTAATAGCTGAATAGATCTTAGCCGAACATTTGATTACTTGATAAACGTTTTAGATTAAAGCTTAAACTTAATTAAATTGGTTACCCTCCCTACCCATAATAAGGAGAATTGGTTACACACATTATGAAAATTAGGTCAGAGAATAAATCACTCTGAATCTTTCATCATTAAAAAAACTTGTATACTATTAAAGAAAAGAAAAGAGAGAGAAATCAATTTAACAAGATAAAGATGACTTCCACTACTCCAAATATGTATTATTGGGTTAATTGCTATGAAGCATGGACACTTCATTTTCAAGGCGTGTCGCCGTTTTAGACATGTGTCAGTGTCCGACACCCGTACTACACCGACACGACACATATCCATAAATTTTAGAATATAAATCAATTTTTTGTAACTTTAACATGACAGACAAGAAAAAATAATGATAGATATGACATATGTTATGAATAAAAATTGTAAATTTTAAATTTTTCATTAAAAATTATGAATATTTAATTATTTATATATATAAATATATGTCGTGTCGCGTAATTTTGAGAGTTTGACGTGTCGTTGTGTTCGTGTCCATGTTGTGTCCCGTGTCCGTGTCAGTATCCATGTTTCATAGGTTAATTGTAAAAGTTATGAGATTTCAAGAACTTTAAGATTTAAAGAGTTGGATTATGTTTTATTGAATGATGAATTTAATGTATATATATATATATATCCAAAGCTCACTTTAATTTATTTAACTCAAATAAGCACACTAGCTATATTTTTGGATGGAACACACACGAGACTGAATACAAATACAGATGACAAATTAAAGATATACTTGGGCAAATATTATTGCAACTATATCCAAACATGCATGTACGTAGGCAATGCAAACATTATACGTTTGCCACATGACTAGAATTACAAGGTACACACGTACAATACAATACTCTTTTATTTAGATAACACAAAAACCCATTTTATTTATATATTAACTACTATGACCTCAAATCAAATTAAAGCAGACCCATTTATTTATTGTTGGTTGATTTATTATATGTATATATATTAATTAAGTAGTAGTCTTGTTAAGATGTGCGTCAATATGCTTAGTAACCTGAGAAATAAACTCCATGAGCAACACTACCACTTCCCTTTTCAGTCATTTTAAGAATTCCCTTTAAGGTTTTGTACTGCTTACTAACATCTCCATCAAACAGATTGAATGTCATTGTCTTCTTCTCATGATCTATTTCATCAATGTGCTCCTTCAAAGTTTGTACCCTCCCATCTGTGCTCTCACATATATAGATCCATCCAAATGCAATTAATTTGTTACTTTTTAATTAACATCCATAAATTTAAACTGAATAATAATAATAATAATAGAGCAGTTAAATCTATATATATATTATTACATAATTAATAATGTTTAAAAGGGTGATTATATCAATCAATTATTTTTTTTTGGTAGAATTATATTAATCAATTAATTACATATATAGTAGTTTACCTGCAAAAAAATGTCCAGTGCTTAACAGAGTCAGAGCCAATGCCATGTCAGTCGTCTCCTTGATGAAGCTGAGCTTTGTGCATAAGATCACTAATGTTTGGAAGCTCATGAAGTTGAGTTGACCACACATTAAAGAACTTTGTTGCTGGTGAACTCAGCTCAACTTCCCACTCTAATTTACCCGTGAGAGCCATGTATAGTATATATATATATATATATAATTAAGAACAATACAAACTTACAAAATAAGAAAGATTATATGAATCAGATGTGGAAACAAATGCTTGTTTATTGACCCTTATATAGATGTGGATTCATCTACTAGAGCCCACCTAATTAAATGATTTTGGAGGAAGTAGTTGCATTTTTCAAGCAAAATCTCCACGCAATAAAAGTCTTGAAAATTAATACACCAATATATATAACTCTACATTTATTTTTTGAGAGTACTTACAACTGCTTTTTATGAGATTCAAAGATGTACATCATTTAGGCCGAAAATGGAAGGTGTATGTGTATTGATAATAAGCTCATGGACTGAAGGCCAACACAAGGCCCATTAAGCAGAAAATAAATCCAAAAAAGAATCCCCTCCCTTAATGGTGCTTTCCCTCACTAGGACGCCAGCAAAGATTACAACTAGCCAAAGACAAGGGAGCAAGAGATCAAGGCAGATATTAATGACTATAAAATCTACATTCAATATAAAAATAGCAACATTAGGGGACCTTGATCACCAAGCGAAGATCCCTCGCAGATAAGATGCCCTATCCCCTAAAAGAGCTCCCACGATCTTTAGTATAAACTGAGTCATCTGTCACATAAAAAGGTACGCTCTCATATCACTCACACAGCTCACCCATTATTTGTATACCAGATTTCTACTTTAAACATCATAGATGACTTACAGGGTCACCCCCTATTGTTCATTGTCTTGCAGGTAATCAACTCGTAAACCAAGTAATAACTCACAACTCGAACATAATTCATCATGTACACGTATATTGGTTGCTCATCTTACTTCTAAACTAATTTGGATTCTACTTGATCATGAATCACGCATTTGGCTATGATAAACAAATTCTTTCAACAAAAATAGTTACATTTATAAGATCTTGAATTTAAAAAAATTATATTTAAGTAATATCAATTCACCTACCAGTTAAATCAAATCAAACTCTGCTTGTTGGTAATATTAGGAGGGTTTATAATCGAATCAAATCGATTGAACTAAACTAAACTTAACCAACCTGAGGTGAAACCCATCCAAATTAATGGATGAATGGTTTGATTTTGTTTAAAATTTACTCTTCTTTGTTTGATTTGGTTTGGACGCCAGACAAACCAAATCAAACCACTAGTTGGCTGGTTGTTAAGAAACACGGGTACAAAACTGTAGAAAGGACGGGCGCCTAATCATAATAAATGCTACGGAATACAGCTAAAAGACAACTAATTACTATTTATACTAACAAAGTGAATTGCAAGAAAGTTTTATTATAAAGCTTTATATATTCTTTGTAGCTTAGTTTCTAGAATTATTTCCTACATACTTCTATTTTCTGACTTCTCCGCAACTTGATATTCATAGGGATTGTGGATAGATGTAGACATGTAGTGGTGTTATTATGTGCAATCTTGTTTAACTGTTTTTGGTTTTGTGTATAAACAAGGACTTAGCTTTCTCCATTTTTTTTTTGGTCAAACAAGCCATACGGCTTACGACAAGGGTGAAAATCACCCAAACAGAGGAGAACAAGCAGGAAAAAAAACAATAGTCAGTTATAACAGAATTTTCCTACGCTCCTGAACAAAGCTAACCAAAGAGGTAGCCTCTATATCTCCCCGGCAACACACAGGAGAGACAAAAACAGGATCACCGGCCGGCTAATCTAGAGGAAGATGATCTGCAAACAGCCGCATCCGACAAAAGAGCAGCCCTGATATTCACCGGCAGCATCCACGCCTACGAAAGTGCCAGCTGGTTCCGAATAACCAACTTAGACACCAAATCAGCCACACTATTTGCAGTTATATATATTCACAAACATTAAATACGTCATCACTTTCATCAAGAGATGAACCCACAAAAGGACCAATCCACATTTATTTTAATTAAATCACCAATTGGAGGTAGAGTTATTCGTGAGTCAGGTGGCACATGGTATAGTAGTACGTATATACCACCCTTACTCATTTTATGGATAAAATACATAATATATAAAATAAAGTTTAAACCTAAAAATTATGTCTACTCAATATTCAATAGTTTTGAGCAAAAAAAATTAGCAATTGGGCTATCAAATAATATTATAGATGCCACTTTTCTAACGTGGGCCGAGAGTGGATTTTTTTTTTGGACACAACCGAGAGTGGAGTTGTCATAATGTAGAAGGTAAAGATTTGAAGTGTTTGGTATAAAAATACATGGGAGGAAAAGTAAAATAGATATAAAAAGAAAATGACAAAAAGTCCTTCCCACAAACACCACAAGGCCACCGCCTTCCGCTGCCTTCCGCCGCCGCCGTCGCCGACTCAGTTTCATCAAAGAGGAAGAAGATGGGATGGGAGTGAGAGGGGCAAATTAGGAATTCTACCATAATTCCCTAGGTAAACTTGGATTACATCAAAAATGTGAAGTAAAGAAAAATGACCTATGTAATGTAAATACCTTTACACTGTAATCCACTTTACATAGCTCAAGCTGCCATACCAAACACCTGAAAGTATTGGAATCCGGGCCCAATTACAATGTAAAGCCCTTTTCTTTCCCACCAAATGGACCCTAAATTAGAAAGTTCGGTTCAAGTATTATATACGTGAAGACTTAGTTCAGACTAAATCATTATATTTTATACTTAAAATGCTAAATATAACATGAGCTTTTTATTTTGAGTGAATTTCATTAATATTAGATCTTCACATTTGAGATTCATTAGTGATGAAATTTATTTTAAGTGTAGAGTTATGTTATTTAAAGCTAAATAAGAAAATCGATCCATCTCATATCAAAAGATACATTTGTAACTTACAGATGCTCAAATTGAGCATGAAGCACACTCTAGTCCCCCAACAATCTCTCACAAAAGGTACACTAGCCTAGCCCGGCTTGGTCACATTTTTGGCATTGGTCTGAGACTCTCATCGGCCAGGTCGGGTCCCAAGTCTAAGGTTTTTGCTCTTGGCTTGGCTTGGCTACACCCATTTATGAAAAATTAGTCTTCAACTCACTACGAGTTACTTTTTATAATTTTTTTTTCTATATAGTGAAAACCGTCAACAAATGAGGTCTAATTGTGTCGTTGGCCTTGCTCGTTGTAAGGCGGTCAAATAACCGGAATTAATGCACTAAAGTGGTGCAATCCGGTTCGTTTTCCTTGAGGAACTTTCTTGGATAGTTTAATGATTAGTAGTGCAAAATTCCTACTAATTAGGTGAAAGTAATGTAAATGATCTTGAGTGTTTATCTAGTGAACTAAACTATAATTAAAACAAAGTAATAAATCTTTTGTGGTTTTTGTTTATAAGGACTAAAATGAAACTTAATGATAAATGATAACTAGAGATAAACAAGTTAAACAACTATAAGAAAATACCCGTTGGAATAATCAAGTATGGCCATCATCACTTCAAAATGATATGAGAGATACCCTACACAAGCTCATCCTAAGATAGTCCCTAACCAAGAGACTTAGACTCTTGACTCAATCGTGAAGCTATCTCAACCAAGACAATTTCACAATTTAACCAAAAATCTCATTTCATTGATGATAAACTTAGATTAAGAGTTACTCAACTCTACAATTGCAACCATTGTTGAGAGATAATCACACAATAATAATAATCAACAAGAATCAAACTCAACTCAAGTAATTACAATCAAGTGTGAATGGAAATATTGTTCCTAACCCTCAATGCAAAGTCAAACATTCATAATTACATCAAAGTTCATCTCCTAAACCATAGAGAGAAGAAATCTAGAAATAACTAAGAAAAGTTTAAGAAAACTCCCTCCAATAAAGAACAAAGCTCTATCCTCCCTTGATTATCCTCCGGGCATGAAGATTCAGCTGCTCATAGTGCAAAAAGAGCTCCACCAAGCCACAAACCAAGACAACCAGCCATGGCTACCAAGAGAGCTTCAAAAGACGAAAATGGCAAAGTATATATGGAGGTGAAGAAGATGCCAATTCGTTGGAGAAGTGTACTCATGTGGTAAGAAACCCTAAGGACCCTGATTTTAGTTAAATTTTGGGTCACTCTGAAGCTGGGCCGGGTTGGATCTTGGAGAAATGGACTTGGGCTTTAAAATCCAAAAATCTGTGAAAGTTAGCCGCTAGTCCGCCGTTATGAAGGGTGGTGGCTGCCCAACGGCCAACTCTGCTGGGCAGCTAAAAACATTGTTGAATTGGTCCTTGGCTCATTTCCTTGCATCCTTGGCTCTTTCTTGAGGTTTTCCATGCTTAAGACTTCATTTAAACTTTCCGAAAACATTAAAGATTAAGTGATTCCTCAAGATTAGAGTGATAAAAAAAATGAAAGAATTAAACACGATAAGAATCACAAAATCAATCACAAAATAGTCCTAATAAGCACTAAACTTCTAAGCACCACATTCTATCATAAAAAGGTATAAAGAATGCAATTAGCTTCTAAATGTATATAAAATTCTCCTAAATGTCACTAAAAAGTATGATAGAATATGGATAGATCAGTCTCAAAGTGGGTTTGGAGCCAAAAATTAAAAAATTACGAAAAATTGGTCCCAAACCCACTTTTGGACCCAATTTCACCTCATTTTTTGATGGTTCTAATTGGACAAAAAAGAATTTATCAAGAGTAACTCATAGTTCCAAATTCTTCGCATTTAGACATGGAATGAGATATATACGACCAACTTTGCTCGTTTGATTGTGGAACGAGCGACTCACGTTTTAGACTCAATTTAACTATTTTGCTAAAGACCCAAAACGGATAGAGAAGTCCTTATAAAAAACAACTTGTAGCTTTAAAATTATCGCATTAAATTTGAAATAAGATAGATATGACTATATATTCAATAATTTTGCACCAACGTGAACCAATGTGTAACAATTTATATCGTTAATCAAAAGTTAGTGAGGAATTCATCAAAATATATATATATATATACCAATTCGTGTATATATATATATTAATGCTTTAAGAATTAGACCGGTGATAGAAATTGGAAATCTTTGAATCTTTGAGCTGTGAATTGATTAGTCGGTCGTAATTGGTTAATTAGAGCATGTTTGGGATAAAGTTATGTAATGAAATAATAATGAGAAAATAAAAATAATAAAATGAGATAATATATTAGTATGTCTAATATAGTAATATTAGTATAAAATTCATAACAATTCAAAAATATTGATAAATTTATACCTCCAAAAGTAAGTTTTACGACAATTGAGAAATTCATATTAATATAGTAATATTAGTATAAAATTCATAACAATTCATAATAAATTCATATTAATAAAAAAAAATGGAATGAATAATAAGTTTCCTCTTATTTTAATTATATGTAATATTTTTATTTTAATATAAGTAGGAGGACGACTAGAAGACTCCTCCCACATACAATATAATAAAGATATAGATATATATATATATATATTAATGCAAAGCTCACTTTAATTTATTTAACACAAATAAGCAAACTGACTATATTGGACGGAACACGAGACTGAGTACAAATACAGATGGGCAGATGGCAAAGATAAACTGCGTGCATGGATGGTACAGACAATACAAGACTGTACTCTTTTATTTCGATAACATAAAAACCCATTTTATTTATATATTGATAATTATGACCTCTAAGCCAGCAGACCCATTTATTTATTGTTGGTTGATTTATTATATATATAATATTAATTAAGTAGTAGTAGTCTTGTTAAGATCTGCGTCAATATGCTTAGTAACCTGAGAAATAAACTCCATGTATGCATGTGGAGGAGAGATTCCCTCATGAAGTTTCTCATACTCATAAGTCCAATGAGCAATACTACCACTTTCCTTTTCAGTCATTTTGAGAATACACTTTAAGCTTTTGTACTGCTTAGCAACATCTCCATCAAACAGATTGAATGTCATTGTCTTCTTCTCATGATCTATCTCATCAATGTGTTCCTTCAGAGTTTGTACCCTCCCATCTGTGCTCTCACATAGATCCATCCAAAATTCCAAATGCAATTTGTTACTTTATAATATACATAAAACTGATGAACAATGACATATAGAGCAGTTAACTCTATATTAATTATTATGTATAGCTTTAAGATATTTTGATTGTTGCTTTTTAATTTCAAACTATAAATTAAAATAATATTTTTTTATGACATATATATAGATGAATATAAAATCAAAAGTAATGAAGAAAAATTAAACAATTTTTCAATTCTTTAAGTTTTAAAGGCTAAATATTGTTAAGACTACCTAAGTTGTTTTAGTATTTTCTTGATAAGTAGAAACTTCAAAAGTATTTTCTGAGTTAATACTAAATATTGTCAAGAGCAGAAAATACTCTTTAAGACTACTCTTAAAGAGTAGAAACTTAAGAGTATTTTTTGTTCTTGATGAGTTCTTTCTCTTCGTAATCGAAGTCGTCAGTAAATGAGATTAAATCAGACCTAATAAGTACGTCTCTTTTTTATGAAGTTGGTCATATCTCTCTTATTTCAAGTTTGAATATAATAAAATCAAAGCTATGAGTTACTCTTGATGAGTTTTTTTTGTCCATTTGGGGCCATCGGTAAATGAGGTCAAATAATACTCCCAAATTTGGTATTGCTGGTTTTACCAAACCCAGTCGTGGAATACTATTTAACCTCGTTTGTCAATGCCTCCAACTGGACAAAGAGAAAATTCATCAAGAGTAATTAACTCGTAGTTTTGATTTTGTTACATTCAGACATAAAACAAAATAGATATGACTAACTTCATGACGAAATGAGAGGACCAAGCTCAATTTAATCTTGTTTACCGACAATCTCAAGTCTCAAATAAGTAGAGAAAAAACTCATAAAAAATAACTAGGTAAAGAAGAAACCTAGCTCGTCAAGAGAAAAAACTCTCCTAACTTGACCCGATTTAAATCTATATTATTACATAATAATGTTTTAAAGGATGATTAATCAATTAATTATTTTAATATACCTGCGAACAAAGTCCAGTGCTTAACAGAGTCAGAGCCAATGCCATGCCAATCGTCTCCTTGATGAAGCTGACCATTGTGAAAAAGATCACTAATGTTTGGAAGTTCATGAAGTTGAGTTGACCACACATTGAAGAACTTTGTTGCTGGTGAACTCAACTCTACTTCACCCTCCACTTTACCCGTGAGAGCCATGTTTGTGTATATATAAGCACAATATACAAACGTACAAAAGAAAGATTATATGGATCAGATGTGGAAACAAATGCTCGCTTATTCAGCTTTATATAGATGTGGATTTATATATCTACTAGAACCCACCTCTAATTAAATGATTTTGCAGGAAGTAGTTGCGTTTTTCAAGCAAACTCTCCACGCAATAAAAGTCGTGAAAATCAATACACCAATAACTCCACATTTACTTTTTGAGAGTTACAATACAATACGCACAGCAGCATTAAGAACAGAAATGGAAGTTCCAATATAATTTTACATTTATTTCGACCAAAGTTAATTCCTTTATTTTTGGGATAATCTAATTAACATGCAACTTGGGGCTTGTATACAATGGGTGAGGCAACAACGGCTTTATTACTTACTTGACTCTCTTTCATCACTTATTGACATTAAAAGGTGGTTTAGTTATTTTTTTCCATAGATGGTCCACCTGAACATCTCTCCTCATTTATTATTTATTTTTATACTTTTTTCTTTAAAAAAAAACATCTCTCCACAACATTAAAACATTTTTTGTTTTTGTTTATAATTTATTTTTTCAAAAATGTCTCTTCCATTATATTTATTATTTTCATAATTTTTTCTGCTGGAAATTTATTTTTTTTGGGATCTAGTTTAATATTTTATATCTACTAATATTTGAGTCCTTATATATACTAATATTTAAACTATTGAATACTGTGAAACGAGAAGAGTGAGAGAATATTCCGCAATAAAGTTTGGACTAATTAAAATTAAGAGTAAACTAGCAATTTGGTCCCTGAAAGATCATCGAGCTGACAACTTAGTCCCTGAAAGATTGAAATATACAATTTAGTCCCTGAAAGATCAAAACGGTATATTTTTTAGTCCATAAAAGATTAAAACGGTATACTATTTAGTCCATAAAAAGGACTAAATAGTATACCATTTTGATCTTTCAGGGACTAAATTATACATTTCAATCTTTTAGGGACTGAATTGTTAGCTCGGTGATCTTTTAGGGATTGAATTGTTAGTTTACTCTAAAATTAATCAACAGTAATACAAGATACTGGTTAGAGTTTTGTTAATAAATTTATGTTTTATTAATATTTTTTTATACTGATTAGAGTTTTTTAAAATTAATTTCAATTTTTTTAAAAATAACATTGAATTTTATTAGTAATTTTTTAAATGTGAATTTTTTTGTGATTGTTCTTTATATTTATTCTTTATGTTATTTATTATTATTTTTATTATAGTAATAAAAAAGCAACAAATTTGAAAATAAATAATAAAAAAAAGTTGACTACTCTACGTGTGTGTGTGTAAAAAATTATTAAAATAATAAATATGATGGGAGAGACTTTTTAAAAAAATAAATCATAAAAAGAAGCAAAAAAAATATATTAATGTTGAGGAGAGAAGTTTTTTAAAAAAAAGAAGTATAAAAATACAAAATAAATGAGGAGAGAGAGTTCAGGTGGACCATCCATGGAAAAAAATAAATAAACCACCTTTTAATGTCAATAAGTGATGATTGAGATTCAGTTGGCCAACAAAAAGTGATGAGAGAGATTCAAGTGAATAATAAAGCCAACCTAAGTTATATATGGTGTGTTTTGTGTGTGTCACGAAAAGTGGAACAGGTACCACTCAAACGTTTTATCGTTTTCCATCTTTATTTGTCACCTCCCCACCTACATTTTCATATATCCATACCCTATTCCACTATTTCCCACTACGTATGTATTACACTCAAACTCTCTACATATACCTGACCTATATTAATTTAATTTGTACCAAAGCTTTAATTTGACTGCTATATATACTCATATTATATCCATACCCTATTCTAATATTCCTCACTACTTATATATTACGTACACTCAAATTAAACTCTATACATACCTATATTTGAATCAGAAGTTGAATTTAACTTCTGTATATTATTTATATAAATGGTCAACAAACTAACCATATTGGTTGCGCTAGTCCCACCAACATTTGTTTTGACTCACTATAATGAAATAATAATTAAAAAAGAACAGACTATATATCATTTCCAATTATTTGTTCTAGCAGTCTAGCTAGTAGGGGTGTTTAGTGGTTCGGGTCAACCCGCTAATAAAACCAACTCAACCCGCATATTTGGGTTGGTTTGATTAGAGCTCGCGGGTTGGTTTGATTTAAAAATCTAGCCTACAGTAGTTTGGGTTGGGCAGCGAGTTTCAGAAATCTGAATCCGCTCAACTCGATCTAACCATCAACCCTCCATTTATATATTTTTTATTTTAATATATACATAAATAAATAATAATTAGTATATTACAAATGACTCTTGAATTGTCATTTCCTCTAAGTTTTAACACGGCCTAGAGTGACTTCACCTTGAATTAAATTTTTTTTGTCAATCATTCGATCAATCAATTTAATCTCTTTAATTTTTATCTAGAAGAGTTGAACTATGATTTTTACAATTTTATATAATTATTATTGACTCGTAATAATAAGAAATATTTTTCATCAAAATTTAATACAAAAAAATTGAAAGATTAAAAAAAATTATAGAGTCCAAGCATATTTTTAAAAAAAAATTTACAAATTAAAATGGGTCAGCCCATCAACCCGTCCAAACTTAACCCGTTGTTATTTGATTTTATTTTAGCTGAAATTTTTTTTATCAAAACTCAACCACCAACTTGTTCTTAAAAAATATCAACCCAAAGTCCCAAACCAACCCGACCCAACACACCCATCCAACAACTCTACTAGCTGGATATGTTATGTTAAGCATAATTAAGTTATTGTAAAGACTAAAGACAGTGCAAGTGTGCAAGATGCTATTTCACTCTTTATATATCTATACATCTAATTATTAATTATCGTGGTGTTTATCAACAGAGATGAGCATAAACAACGTTTGATTTTAAGAAAATAAAATGTGGAATTTTTGTGAAATCTAAAAAAGAAAAGGCGAAATAGGAATGAATTCCACGTAGTAACACTTCTAATCTAATATATAGTATTGAAAGCAGAGCCTAAATAGATTGGCTGTCTGAGTCTGCCACGTGACCTAGGAGAGAGACTATATTTAATGCTAATTGACCAATTATGTTTCGCCACCTATGCAAAATTCTTAAAAAATTCAAATGACATTTATGACGACCATTAATTGTATATTAGTCACTGCTAAGTAGGATGTGTTGTAGCATATGGCGTTGCTAAATGACAGTCCAATCATGCCACATAAGCATGCGAAATGGCAAATTAGCATTATATAATTAATGGTCGTCCAGTCATACACTACTAAGAAAATGAATTTATTACTAATTGGCAATAACATATCGCCACCTATGCAAAAATTTCACAAAATTTAATTTCATCAATGTTGGTAATTAATGGTTCAGTAGTAATGTATGATTAGGATAATCAACAGCCAATAATCAAATGCATTTATTTTGCAACATCATCACTATTAATTGGCCATGTAAGCAAATTTGCTGATGTGTTATCTAAAATAATAACTTTCATAATCTCCAAGCATGATTATCGCGACTAATAGCATATTACAATCAATTATCATCAATTGTTCTAATTTATAAATAAAACTAATGGTTACTATTTGGGAATGATTTTGAAATTGTACATTTTTTAAAAGGAAACATATTAAATATTAATTGCTAAATTATCGCGTTTTCTATTTTCTTCATGTCGTTAACATAAATCATATTAAATGATAGTTGAATTTTGTATGACTATAAATTAGTGGGTTCGTCAAATGCACCATTGACAAAAAAACATTGATCAATTAGGTTTCTTGAGTTTACCGTTTACACTCAGTCCATGGCAAAACAATATAATGATATTTGTGCTATCTCTCCAATATGCTCTAATTGGACAATTAAGGTATACATTTGATGCTTTGTGATGCTGAGGTTTATGAGGTGTTTTTATATACATTTGATTTATGTTTAAATCTATCCCAATTTGGTCTCATTACTTTTTTTATTGCACTTTTAGTCTCATATCTTTTAGTCAGATACAGAATTGGTCTTATATGGTCTCATTTTTTTTGTTGAAAATTTGGTCACATATCTTTGTAAAATGTTTTACCATTGGTCTAGGGATGGCAACGGATAGGATACCCTAAATTGTTTTACTATCCGTATCCATAAAACCATTACAGTATCTGTATCCTATCTTATCTGATATCCGGTATCCAACGGATACCCTAAATATCCGAAATACCCGAAAATAATAGATATAGGATAGGATATCCTAATTTGAAAATCGGATATATTCGAAATTCGATACCCAATATCCGTTAATTAAAATAAATTAATTAAAAATATAATAAAAAATGTATAAAATATAATAAAATTGTTATATTATAGGGTATCGGATACCGGGTACCATAACTATCCGTTCATTTCGGACGGATACCGGATAGTTGATTTTTTATTTTTAAATATTCGTACTCTATCCGATATCCGGTATCCGACGGATATCAAATATTTTTTACGGGTGGATTCGGACGGGTATCCTAAATATCCACCCAAATTGCCATCCTTACATTGGTCCCATAATGTGCAACATTTTGCAAAGATATGAGACCAATTATGCAACTTGAACAAAAGATATGAGATCAATTTTGCAATCTGACCTAAAGATATGGAACCAAAAGTACAATATGGAACCAAATTAAGACTTAAGAAAAGGTTACGAGACGAAAAGTACACTTTAGCCTAATATATATATATATACATATTAGGCTAAAGAGCAAATTTGGTCCCATATCTTTTGCTCAGTTCCCAATTTGGTCTCATATCTTTGGGTCAGGTCCCAATTTGATCCCATACCTTTTTCTGTTGCAGATTTGGTCCCATATCTTTGGGTTAATTGCATAATTGATCCTATATCTTTAGGTCAGATTTAAAAGTGGTCCTATATCTTAAAAGATATGAGACCAAAATTGGGATTTTTGCAAATATATAGGACTAAAATTGCAACAAAAAAGATACAGGACCAAATTGGGAACTGAGCAAAAGATAAGGGACCAAATTTGCACTTTGACCTATATATTATTATATATTTTTGTTTATTTATCTAACAACTTTTTTTTATAAAAATAATACTAAAAAATTATATTATGTAATACAAACACCCGTTCATTGCACAGAGTACACTCTGAGTCTATCAGATGTATATCTTCATTCAAGCGGCCATGTCCATAGCAAACTAGCCAGATACAATCATCTAGACTTCATCCATCCTAATAATGCTTTTGAATATTATCCAACTTTGATATCTTTATAATTAAATTCCTAATTTAGTATAAGTATAATGTAGTATTATGATATGATATTAATTTATTTATGGGTGAAAGTGCATTTTAGGTCCCATAACTTTTTGCTCAGGTCTCAACTTGGTCCCATAATTTTTTTGTTGCACTTTTAGTCATATATCTTTTGCTCAGGTTGCAAATTTTGGTCTCATATAATTTTTTGTCCCACTATATCTTTTGGTCAGGATGCAAAATTGGTCTCATATCTTTTCAAAAAGTTTCACTGTCAGTCCCACCTAACTCAAATATATGAGACTGATTATGCATCTAACCAAAAGATATGTGACCAATTCTGCAACCTAACCCAAAGATATGAGACCAAAAGTGCAGCATAAGACTAAATATGCAACTTGAGCAAAAGATATGAAACCAAAAGTGCAATAAAAAAGTTATATGACCAAATTGAGACCTGAATAAAAGTTATGGGATCAAAAGTATACTTTGACCTTCTTTATGTAATTTAATTAATTCTATATAATTAATGTAATTTGATTAAGCCATGGATCATTTAGGCTACATAAAAATTGTTTTGGATCATTTGCCTAGGTTATTTTATAATGTGAACACAAATACATTTATACCCAAAAAAAAATAGTTTGGAGAATGAATCTTTGCACGTGCATTGCAATTCAATATTTATGGTCGTTGAAATATACTCTACATTTACATGTAATAAATACGTAAGGATTTCTTTAGAAGAATGTCTAAGTGATAAATGCTATAATTAACGTTTAGGACTAAATTGTAAGATTTGTATTTAGGGAGCCTACCCGTGCATCGCACGGGTCAAAGGCTAATTTTACTTATTCAGTTTTTCTCTCTACTTCTTTCTATCTTTCCGTTATAACATCTTTTAAAGTTTTTAAAGATTTGAAGTTATATTTATATATTTTCACAGAAAAAAGATATCTTTTTTTTTTGGTCATACAAAAGGGTTTCAATAGTACAGTGAAATAGACAAATGTGGATTGGGCCAATTTTTGGATTGAAAGTAGTGTGGGCCGAACGAAGTTGCGCTAGCCCGCCTTTGTAGTTCACTCTTTAAACTTTGTCGTTTTGGATCTTATCTGGGCTCCGTACCCCTAATTTCAGGCCCCAAAAGAAAAGTATTCTTACCCTAATTAAGACCCAAAAAAGAAAATCTCACCCTAATTATAAGAAAATTGTTGTCTTAAAAACCTTCCTATCCAATTTTTTTTTGGAAAAAGCACCATTTTGGTCCCTAAACTTTACACCAACTGTCACTTTCGTCCTTAATGTTTCTCATTTTGGTCAATTTTATCATTTGCTTTTAAAAAAAAAATAACGACAAAATTTACGTGGTTAATGACATATAATGTAAAATTATTTTTAAAAAACTCAAATCCTAATAATTCATTGAAAAATGAGATAATATCTATAGTTAATTTTTTTAAAGAAGTTAGTCAAAAATGAAATTGAGCAAAATGTAAAACATTGAAGACAAAAATGACTTCAAAAAAAGATTAGGGATAAAATTGATACTTGATATAAAGTTTAGAGACTAAAAAAGTGTTTTTATCCCAATTTTTTTTCCTCAAGAAGATTCACCAAGTGTTAAATCAATCAATTCCTTCAAATATCATGAACTTCTCAAATTGTTTTATTATAATTATTTGAAAACCTAGTTTCTCTGAAAAAAAAAACCCAATTTCTGGGTGAAAATAAAGTTTGTGCGTGTGTGTGTTATTTTTTTCTTCCTTTAATTAGTAGTTATAGGAGACTGATCTTTAATTTTATAATAAAATTTTTTATTATGATCAATTAAAAGAGTTTTGGAGATGAGTGTCGAGACCAACAATATGCATGTTTATTTCTAATCAAATAAGCATCTTTTTTTTTTTTNGTACATGACAATATTTTGTTTGGTCTTGTTTAACAGTGAGACACAATTCATCACGTGTCACATTTCTCCAAAATTAATGTAATTTTTTTCAAAAAAAAAAAATAAATGGATCAAAACAATTTTTTCTCTTAGATTTTATTTTTAAGAAAACAGATAGACAAAATGTGTTCTTTTACTTATGCTTCATAAAATTACTACTGGTATATAAATTTGTTTTTAATTTCTGTTAAAGATTAATGGGACATTATTGGTCTTATTTTGGTATTGAATTTAAAGGATTTGTTCTGTACTGTGTTTAAACATTTAAATAGTAACGTGTTTCTCCTTATAGATCAGAATGCTTGTAATAAAGTAATAATATCCGTGAGCTAGCTAGCTATTTGTTTTCTTATATACAGGAAAGGAGACATAAAAGGAAAAATGAAAGACGCCTTCTAACAAAATTATTGGATTTTGTGGGCTAATTAAATATCCGTCCACGTGGGAATTCAATTGAGTAATGGGTTAACTCATTGGAATGTATGTTATTTTAATTAAATCCCACATCGGATAGTTAGCAGTTAGAAGCTTTTCCATTCTCTTATAAATAAGAGTGATTACTCATCATTCAAGTTGCTCAATTCCATAAGTTGGAAATGAGGCTCTCATATTAAAAGAACCCACTCACATAGTAATATTTCTCTCTCTTCAAGTTATCAACATTTGAAGATCAGTCTTGGTGGAGCAGAGCTACTAGCAAGATTTAGAATATTAACAATGATTATGATTTAGGTTTCAGTTCTTAGAGATTCGAAATCTTTCAAAAATATTGATATTGTGCAGAAATTTTAATTAGTGACACAATATGACAATATTATATTAATGAAGCTGGATTATATATTTTACTGGTGTGAAAAATGTACGTAATTCTTAAAGCACACAGGGAAATTTGTCACCTTCTTGCATCGATCGATTGATTTATGCATAATGAAATTGGGGCCTACTTAATCCCAAAAAAGAGGATTATTACATCGCATAGCAATTGAGTAACTAACTATTTAAATGAATGATTAATTGATTAGAAAAGTAATAATTAATATATTTGTACTACTAATGGTTTTGTTTTTTTATTATGGAAACGGAAACTTGGTTTTTTTATTAGAACTGAAAGAAGTAATAACTAATATATCTGTATTTAATTTTACACTTACTTTATTTAGAAAAATGAACTGAAATTTTGGCATGAGAAAATAGGTATGAGTGAGTGTGTAGGATTAGCCGCTCTCAATTATGAGAATTAATGGGCATTTTTTTTTTTGGAATTATGATTATATCACTTAGCTTATCTATATACTTAATTTTTTTTTGGCCAAATATCTATATACTTAATAGCTTAGTTTTATTTGGGCTGGAAATAGTTAAAACTTAAAACACTTCCAAATAACATTATTCTAAAAATCAAACCTTAATCATTTTTCCTTGAAGTGCTACAACAAGTCATTAATATTGTTGGCTATTTGGTATGGTAAAATGCTGGATTTATGATCTTACGACATGCTGGATTTATGTTCAATTTTTTTAAAAAAAAAATATTTATATTTAATGTTCAATAATAACTCAAATAAAATTATCTCTAGCAAAAAATATCTATTAAAAAAATCGATGAATATAATGAAAAATATTTTTTTACTAGTAAAAAAGAATTCGTGATAATTAAATTCTAAGTTAAAACTGACACGTCAACCCCAGCAACAGCGTGACCTGCATGGAGGAGATATATATAGATAAACTTATTATTTAGTACTGAATTTACAATATAGTATTTAGTCTGAATTATTATAATTTTTAACGATTTATTTTTTAATCAAATTCAAGAATAAAAAGTATAAATTTAAAAATTAGATAGTATAAATTTAGTGTAAATCTAAGGACAAAAAAATATAAAATTAGTTTAAATTTAAGGACTAAATAATATTAATTTAGTACAAATTCATATATCAAAAATATAAAATTAGAACAAATTCAGAGACCGAATAATATTAATTTAATATCAATTTATAGACTAAAAATTAAAATATAAAATTAGTTCAAATTTAGAGATCAAATTATCACTAAAAATCAAATAGTTGATAATCAAAATATTTTAAAGATTAAATTATAAATTTAGAGATTAATAAACTAGTATAAATTCAAGAATCAAATAATAAATTTTTATTTTTAGAAATATATGTGGCACTACTTTATCGCGAGTGAATTCTGTGATCAATCATGCATGTATGTTGACTGATGAGTTCACTTTATCGCTGTGACCGACACTCAATACTGCCATATATATGTGCATGAATGTGTGTTTAATGTTTTATTTTATGGGATAATTCATTTTCTTTGCATGCATTTTAGAAATTTTTTTATCCAGAGAAAACGAATAATAATGGATATATAAATAAATAGCGCGGCAGAGAATTAAAAATCTGGTGTGACCTTTATTTATGTACGTATATATATTTTCCCAGTTGTTATCCGAAGACTTTCAATAGTGCAATATATATAATGGGATGAAACTAATTTCTTACCGTTGATTAATAAAATATAACATTAGAATATAAAACATATTTATCTTTTAAATATTGATAAAATTGAAAGTTTAAAAAATTGACGTATATCTGTCAACATTAGAATATTTTATTTTTTAAATAAATTGACAGATACAATTCTTAAGATTTCAACTTCAATTTATTCAATACTATTCAATAAATTTATTTCTTTAAAAGCTTAGGAATTATTTATCAATTTATTTGAAAACTTTGAACATTTGTATCTGTTATTATAATTTAGAGTTCTAGCTAATCAATGTTGAAATGCCAAAAAATTTGTTTCTCAATTTTTAAAATTCAAAGATATTTTTATCATGCAACCTAAAACTCAAATACATTTTTAACCTTGATTAATTAATTTGATCCAGAAGCATGATAAATTAAAAGAAAGAATAAGATTTATTTAGTCTGGGAAGGTTGGTTTCAATAAATTCATATTCAAATTTTTGTGGAAGAGATGCTCATATCTAATGTTCAACCATATCTCTGAAATAATATTTTTTCCAGTGGAAAATATATGTTAAAAATGAGAAAATTATATGTAGTTTAATTCTCTAGGCATTCATTCATTCATCACCGGAAATGCAGTTGAAGCAATTAATCTTATGGTTATCTAATAAAAGGTACAAGAAATTTAATACGTCAAAACCCAGTAAACAGTTTTAGCATTAACGAAGCCAATCCACTTGCAGTTTCCCCCGACATAAAGAAATACTAATATTATGCTTGAATGATCCAATATCTCGACAAGATTTGGTAACTCAGAAAGACGTTTAATTTGGCATATTCTTGTTTAATGCTAGCTAGCTACTTCTATCAAATCTCAACGTGATCTGTATTCCAAAAACCAAGTTTCAATATAATGGTTCCTAGCTCCAGTACACTTCATACACCATATAGTCCATACACATCCCTTTCAATCTAATTAAGGGACCCTTTCTCTCACAAAATGGACCATGCATGCACGGTAAAAGCAACACATATACTTTCCTTTATTTATGCTTTTCTAGTAACAATTGGCACACAAGAAGGAAACTGATAAATATGTCACTAGTCAATGTTGATTCTAAATTATAAATATATAATTAAACATCACTTAATAATTGTATACCCGGACTCCTCTTAATTTTAATTTTTTTATGAAAAAACACGTGTAAGCGACATGAAAGGAACCGTACTTTAATATTCGAGATAATTATGAACAGATGAAAAAGAGAAAAAGATCTAGGACATGAAGAAAAATCAACGTATATCATTTATTGCTTCATCATGAAAAGACATAAATCTTTTTCCCTCATACGTAAAAGCAACTGGGTGAATCCGAAAATTAAAAGAATTGGGTACAGCAGTGAGATTATAAAAGAAGCATATGGGAAATTAGTTTTGTGTGTTAACGTTTTAGCAAGCAAAATTACAAGATGGCTTCTAATGACTACTTAGTTACAACCTTGCTTATTATTCTAGTTGCTGCAATTATAGTTTGTAGTGAAGCAGATGCGAAGAAGTTAACTCCAAATTTCTATTCTAGTAGCTGCCCAAAACTGGAGTCTATAGTGAATAAAGGAGTCGCAAAAGCCATTAAGAATGAAACTCGAATTGGAGCTTCCTTGCTTCGATTGCATTTCCATGACTGCTTTGTTAATGTACATATTATATATTATTGGCTAGCTACTAACTAGGCCTAAATTAATAACTTTGGCTTCATTTATATATGATCTTAGTGTGTTAGTGAGTGTTGATTAAATGTGTGGATGATATATATATATATACAGGGGTGTGATGGATCAATATTGTTGGATGACACAAGCAACTTCACAGGAGAGAAAACAGCAGCAGCAAACAATAATTCAGCAAGAGGATTCAACGTAATTGATGACATCAAAGCCGAGGTTGAGAAAGCATGTCCTAAATTGGTGTCTTGTGCTGATATTCTTGCACTGGCTGCTCGAGACTCTGTTGTTCAGGTTCTTAATTTATTTATATATATANACTCTTTTATCAATATAAAAATTTAATATAATCTTCAACTTTAAATCAATAACGGGCACGCCAAGCCCCTAGTATATATATATGTCTTCTGTATGTGTTTGTGTGTGGACTGTATAGAATAAATAAACTTGTTTGATGTATTGGTTATGGGATTTGCAGTTAGGGGGGCCTACCTGGGACTTGGGGTTGGGAAGAAGGGACTCTACCACAGCAAGCAGAGCCGATGCTAATAACTCAATTCCTGCACCCACTTTGAATCTTACAGGTCTCACTTCCAATTTCGCAAACCAGGGTCTCTCTGTGAAGAACTTGGTGGCGCTTTCAGGTACTAAACCTTGATAAACTTTTGATCAGACATACTGCATTTTGTTCTTTAATTTGAATTCTATCAATTTTATATTACGTATCATTAACCATATGTATTCTATTATTAATATTTGGCTAAAGTAAGAGTAAAGAATAAAATCAATCAAAATGTAAAACATTAGAGAAAATTGATTGCAAAAAAAAAATAGGGATAATATTAGCGACTGATGTAAAGTTTGGAGACAAAATTATGATTTTTGTCTCAGAAAAATGAAGAGTAATCTATTTTTTAGTCTTATCTCAAAATTATATTTTAATCTCTAAATATTAGATATATCAATTATATAATATTTTAGGGACTAAACAGTTAATTTTTTAAGAGGTAGGGATCAAAATGTGTATTTCTAAAATTTAAGGACTAAATATTAACTTTAAGACAAATTCAGAACCAAAGTATAAGTTTTCTCGAAAATGAAATTACAAGAGAATGATTCTGATGGATGGATGATAGTAACACTAACAATGTTATAAGATCCTCTATAGTGCACTTTAGGTGGAGTGCAGAGAGAGATAGGAATAAATTAGAGAGAGAAAGTATCAGTGAGACCCACTTTCTCTTTCTACTTGTTCATTTCTCTCTCTCTGCACTTCACCTAAAGTGCACTATAGATGATCCAAATTGCACTAACAATAAGAGAAATAAGAGAGGAGTGATATTTGTTTGGTGGCAATGGCAGGTGGGCACACAATTGGGTTGGCAAGATGCGTACAATTCAGAGCACACATCTACAATGATTCCAACATTAATGCCACCTTTGCCAAATCCCTCCAAAACATATGCCCAAGAAGTGGAAATGATAGTGTACTCGCACCTCTTGACTTCCAAACTCCTACCCATTTCGATAATCTTTATTTTAAGCATCTCATCATTAAGAAGGCTCTTCTCCATTCTGATCAAGAGCTCTTCAATGGAAGCACTTCTACTTATAAGTTGGTGAAGAAGTATGCTACAGACAACTCTGCATTCTTTAAAGATTTTGCAAAGGGTATGACAAAGATGAGCAAAATCAAACCTCTTACTGGGAGCAGTGGGCAGATCAGAATCAATTGCAGAAAAGTCAATTAAACATTGCCCTCTATTTTGTAATATCCTTGTTTATTCAATTACCCTTCTTTCTACTACCCACAGTTGTGCTTTGTAATTTAATCCTCCTTCCCACTGTAAAGCCACCTGGTTTGTCATAAATCAGCTGCTTTTATAATGTATTATTGTTAAGCTGTTAATCACCCACTTTCAGCATATGTGATTGGCAGAACCAGCCAGATTTCATTTGCAGAATTTGAATATGATATTATAAATTTAAATTGACTAATTGAGCACCGACAGATTAGAGTTTGTTGTCAAGCTCCACATTCACAAAATTACCACGTTAAACAAGATAAAGCATTCACATAGAGAAATTCATCAATTGTAACAATACTAACGTTGATGTAGGATTTACCAAAAGTGAAACATGAAAGAATTACTAAGGACTATTGAAGTTAAAATTGTCTACTTTGATCATACAAAGTAGAATATTACAAAGATAGTGATGAACTTACAATACTATATATGGTTAGAGAGGTCACAGTTACATTATTGTGAAACCTTTCATACCTGAACTATACAACCAGCCAAATCATTCAAGCTGTTAGGTATATACTACATTTTTTCCACCTAATCCAGATCATCAATTGATTCAACCTCCTCCTCTAGCAGTTCAAAGTTGTCAATCTCTTTAAAGTATGCTTGCTGCTTTTCAATAAAATCTTGTGGCAGGGCATGCTGGAACTCATCTTGTTTAGTAGACTTAGTGCGCCGCTTCTGGAAACTCATCAATTGTACATCAAACATTTTAGCAAAATACAAATTCAGAT
>QANZ01012451.1:0-11459 GCA_003254925.1 Chamaecrista fasciculata
CAAAGGAAAGGGGAAAGGAGACGCCGAGTTTGGTGGGACCAAGCTGTTGGAGATTGTGCCCTAGGGCCAATCATTTTATAAATATGTTTTGAACATATTAATTAATTTATGGAGATAAATTAATGGTTATCATATTATTAGCGTGTTTACTATGATAACAATCCTTGATTAATTATATGATAAATAATCTAAAACTGTCCCTGGTCGATCATTCACGTGGGAGCGTAAATGAACCAAGACCAGCATGACCTCGGTGTATAGAGATACATGCACTAGATGCTTCTCGAGAGTCATGATGCAATTATGTAAGGGTTACAAGTTGCTGGACCGACCCGGAGAGTCCTGCATGGGTTTAGTCATAAGCGAGCCTCTCCTGTACACCTGTCACGATAGCCTTAGACCTGAGGTCTTGACTATTCCGGCATTGTAGTTGTCAAACTTTGGCCTAGTCCAACGTTACCCGTAGCAGGGTAGCCATACAGGCTAGGTACGGGTTTGGTTGATTACCGTGCAAAGGAATGTGGTTGACCAAGATGGGATTTTGTCCCTCATTAAGATGAGAGATATTTAACTGGCGCCCTCGATGAGTCTGTCCAAGAAATGCGTGGCCACGCTGGGAATTGGGACTAACTCAGGAAATCGAGAAAGTTGTGGTTTGGATTTTGGATGACATTCCCGTGCCTGATCCATGACCAAAATATCGTGAGACAATAGGAATTATGACAAGGTGGTATTTAGGTTAAATCGTTAAATCGTTAAAGCGATAACTCCCGTGTTTTGGGTAGTTGTGATGGCTTGCTAGAGTCCGCTCACAACTTGTGAATCATAAAGATGATTTGCTGCCAACTTCACGTGAGGCCTGCTGGGTCACACATGAGCAGGATCAAGATGCTAATTTTTGGGACACGAATTAGGGTTAATTCGTGAGTCACTTAGGTGACACAATTTAGGACATAGTTAAATGTCTTAGGACATTAAATCTTGTCTTAAATAAATATCTATGATTGAGGTTTTAAATTTGTTGGACAAATTTAAATTTAAATTAATTGTTAAATAGTTTTACAATTAAAATATTAGTGAATAAATAAATTAAATAAGTTTCCTAAAAATTAGGGAATTATTGATTTATTAAATTCACTAAAATTGGGAAATAAAAGGATGAGGGTGGCGCCTCATTATCTTTGTTTTTATTAATAGAAATTGTTTTTATTAATTAAATAAAGATAAGATAAATATCTTTTGGAAAAGATATAGGATTTGAATTAAAAGATATTAAGGTAATTCTTTTATTCAAAATTGTTAGGAATTAGTTATAACTACCTAAGGAGTTTGGGTTGTTATAAAATTCCTCCAAAAACTCCATGAGAATTTCGCCTACCCCCTTTCTTGGGATGGAAGATTTGATCTTGCATTTTAGAGTTTGGGTCTAGGCTAAAGTCGATTTTTATATTTAATTATTAAAGTAATATTTAAATTATAAAATCAAAATCTCATGACTCATTCCAACCAATAGGATTTGAGCAAATCAAGATTTGATCCAAGATTTGATCTTGGATAGGTCAAATTCGAAAATTGGGCTTTATTTTTGAATTATAATATTAAGTTTAATATTATAAATCAAAAGATATTTTGAGATATCTAAAAGATATCCCATATCTTAGAGATATCCTAATTGGATTAGGATTCCCTAAAACTAGGAATGAGAACACTATAAATAGAGGCACTAGGCGCCTATCTCAGAGATAACTCACAACACAGATCAATTCTTGGTCAGACCAAGAATTTCGCCTAGAGCATCTATAGAGAGTGAAAAATCGCCTAGTCCTAATATTATGAGAGTGAGTCGATTTTCTTGAAGAAAGAGAATTGGACCTGCACCTGATAATATTAGTACTTCCCAATCAATCTTGATAATCAAGAACAGTTCTTGATTATTCAAGAATCATAGATAGAGTTCCCGTATTCACTTGGGAAGAAGTGAAGGAGGCTAGCACCTAGGCATCTGCCAAACTGCTCGTGTGGATTACTGGTAGAGGAAGGACACTCTGTGGACTTCTCAAATTCGCGAATACGATAAGTCACCGATCAAAACTAGGTAAACATCCTTTTTCTTATCTGGTATAAACATAGTTAGTGGATCCTGGAAAGAATCACAGAGATAGCTTTTAGTTTTATTTGCGTTTTAGTCCAAAATATTTTTAAAATTTCTTCTGCTGCGCTCCCTCTGTGATTTCCCAACACAAGCCAGCGGCTGAGCCTAACCCACTACCAACCAAGAAGGCAAGGCTTTCAAAGGATGCAATTTGCCTTTTAAGAAATTGCAAATTGTATTGGGAAGATCAAATAAAAGGAGAGATGAGATCTCTACTTCTGGTATTTTCGTTATAGACGTTCACTTGTCTACTATAACCACTTGGGTATTAGATACAGCATGTGGTTTTCACATTTGATGTGAAGGGTCTTAGAGACAGTAGAAAGCTAGACAGAAGCGAGATGGACCTATGAGTGGGCAATAGAGCAAGGGTTGCTGCTGTTGCTGTGGGAACATGCGAGCTTGTTTTGCCCTTTGGGCTTAACTTATTGTTATCATGTACCTTCTTTAAGGTTCAAACAATGCTTCTTTTTCTTATTTGATAAGGAAGGTTTTACATGTGTTAACTGAAAAGAATGGTGTTCAATTCATAAAGATGATGATTATTTGCTTATGTGATTTGCAAGATAAACATTGCGTCTTGAAATTTGAACGTTGACACGATAACAATATCTATAACATTGATACGAAAAGGATTGAGATTAGCGAATCTAATCCTATATACCTTTGGCATTGTCGTTTAGGCCATATAAACGAGAAACGCCTAGAGGAGCTCCATAGAGATGGACTTCTAAGCTCATTTGATTTTGAATCATATGATGCTTGCGAATCTTGTTTACTTGGAAAAATGACAAAGGTGCCTTTCACTGGCCACAGTTAGAGGGCATCTGACTTGTTGGGGATCATACATAGTGATGTATGTGGACCCATGAGTACCCAAGCATAAGGTGGTTACTCTTACTAACTGCTTCAATAGTTTTGACTACGGTCACCTATTAAAGCATGAGTCGGAGTCTTTTGAAATAGAGATTTCAAAGTGAAGTAGAGAACTAACTTGACAAGAAAATCAAAGTCCTTCGATCCGATCGAGAAGACGATTATTTGAGTCAAGAATTTGTTGATCATCTTAGAAGCTGTGAGATGGTCTCACGACTTACCCCTTCTGAAACCCCATGGGGATGGTGTTTCCGATAGGAGGAATTGAATCCTATTGGATATGGTTCGATCTATGATGAGTCAAACTGATCTTCCGCCATCCTTTTGAGGATATGCTTTAGAAGCTGTCGCGTTCACACTTAACCGTGTTCCGTCTAAGGCAGTTGAGAAGACACCATATGAGATATGGATTGGGAAGAGTCCCATAGTGTCTTATCTCAAAATTTGGGGATGTGAAGTTTACGTTAAGAAAACGATAAACTATCTCCCAAAAGGTGCTTGTAGGGTACCCCAAGGAAACAAGGGATACCAAGTTTACTGCCCAGCTGACAACAAAGTGTTTGTAGTCAGAAGTGGATTCTTCTTGGAGAAGGATCTAGTTTCCAAAAGAAACAGTGGGAGTAAGGTAGGTATTGAAGGAGTTCAAGATCCACAAGGCACAGACGGAAACTAGAGAAGAACCACAAGGTGTTGTGGAAGCTCCTCTAATAACACAAGGACAACGAAGTTCTGATAGAACACGTTCTCAATTACAAAGATGTGGATCTTTGGTCATTGAGAGCAGGGATGTGTTGCTCATGGAGCGTGGTGAGCCTACCACCTATCAAGAAGCTATCGTGGATCCCAACTCAAAGAAATGGGTTGAAGCCATGAAGGCTGAGATGCAATCTATGTACGACAACAAGGTATGGACCTTGGTCGCTCCACCCGAAGGGGTAAAACCCATAGGGTGCAAGTAGGTTTTCAAGGAGAAAACCGACATGGATGGCTGTTGGAGATTGTGCCCTAGGGCCAATCATTTTTAGATGTGTTGTGAACATATCAATTACTTTATGGAGATAAATTAATGGTTATCATATTATTAGCATGTTTACTATGATAACAGTCCGTGATTAATTATGAGATAATTAATCTAAACCGTCCCTGGTCGCTCATTCAAGTGGGAACTTGAAATGAACTAAGACCAGCATGACCTCGGTGCATAGAGATGCATACACTAGATGTTGGTACGAAACTCATGGTGCAATTACGTAAGGGGTTACGAGTTGCTGGACATGACCCGGAGAGTCCTGCATGGGTTTAGTCATCAGCTTGCCTCTCCTGTACGCCTGTCAGGACGCCTTAGACCTGAGGTCATCATTATTCCGGCGTTGCAGTTGTCAGACTTTGGCTTAGTCTAACGTTGCCCGTAACAGGGTAGCCATAAGGGCTAAGTACGGGTTTGGTTGATTGCTGTGCTGAGGAATGTGGATTGGCCAAGATGGGATTTTGTCCCTCATTAAATGAGAGATATCTAACTGGCGCCCTCGATGAGTCTGTCTAGGAAAATGCGTGGCCACGCTGGGATTTGGGACTTACTCAGGGAATCGAGAAAGTTGAGGTTTGGATTATGGATGACTTTCCTGTGCCTAATCCATGACCAAGATATCGTGTGACAATAGGGTCTTTGACAAGGTGAAACTAAGGTTAAGTCAGTTTTGGTAAAAACGATAACTCACGTGTTTTGGGTAGTCGTGATGGCTTGCTAGAGTCCGCTCACGACTTGTAGGTCATGGAGATGACTTGCTGCCAACTTCACGTGGGGCCTGCTGGGTCACACACGAGCAGGAACAGGACCCCGTTTTATAAGGGACACGAATTAGGGTTAATTCGTGGGTCACTCCGGTGGCACGATTTGAGACACAGAGGAAATGTCTGGGACATTATGTCTTGTCTTAATTGATCTACAGTTGTGAAGTATTTAAATTTGTGAGACAAATTTAAATATAATAATTGTTAAATAATTAATTTGGATTAATTATTTACAATTAAAATATTAAGGAAAAATAATTCAGATAAGGTTCCTAAAAGTTAGGAAATTATTGAATTATAAAATTCCCTAATATTGGCATGAGGGTGGCGCCTCTTTTAGGATTTTTAGGTTAATAAAATTGTTTTATTAATTTAAATAATAATTTGAATTCAAAAGATTTGATGGAGATATCAAAAGATTTGAATTCAAAAGATTTGGATGAGATCTCAAATCAGGATCTTTGGTGAATCATGACTTCCTAAGAGTTAGGAAGGTTTTTGATTTATAAAATTCCAAAGATAATTAGGGAGCATATGGCGCCATCTTAGAAGATCTTTTGGGGAGATTTGATCTCTCAAATTGATTCTCTAAGATTACGATTTGAATTTAAATTTAATATTATGGTAATATTATAATTTGAAATTCAATTCATGAAAGCCATTATTATTATAATTTAGAATTATAATAATGCTCTAAAAATAATTATATAAACCCTAGGGCTAGGCGCCTAGGTCAAGCAAGCATGAAAGTGAGAATTCATTTGTGCAATTTTCATCCTCCTTGTTGAGAGAGATAGAAAAATCGCCTCCTTCAAAACCCTAGTTTCCAAGTGAGGAAATTTTTGGTTCTCAAGAGTTGAGAGGGTAAAATCGACTTGGCCTAAGAGTTAGGCAATTCGATTTGTGGTTGCCAAAAATTAGGGTTTGTGAGAGAAGGAAAAACAAGAAGAGTTCTTGTGGGGAATTCTCATGCGCCACCTTTTGGAGTTTGAATCAAGAAGGAGTTCTTGAGTTCAAACACACTGTAGATTGGTCCCTAGTTCTTTTGGAGAAAAGAACTGAAGGCTAGCACCTTGGTGCCCGAAGAAACTGTTCGTGTGGATTACTGGCAGAGGGAGAACGCTGGGAGTGGGCTCCTTGGACACGCCTTGTTCAACCAATCGATTGAAACTCGTGAGGTATACCACTATCTATAAAAGTTTTAAATTCTACTAGCGGATCCGTTCGGGAATTTTAGGACCTAGCGTGTTTTATTTTAATTTTATTTTTGCTTCCGCTGCGTTAGGCGCCTACAATTCCCAACAGTGGTATCAGAGCCACGCTAGTTCTAGGATTTAAAACTGTTTATGTGTACATGTGATGTATGATATGTGTGTTTACCGCTTTCAATCACGTTTTTGGTTTTACAAAAATCCACCGAACTTTTTCTTAAAAATTCAATCTACAGAAAAAGGTGCAAATTATATGTATGAGATACATATAAGTCGATTGGATCGACTGGAAAATTTTTCTTGATGATTTAGGCCAAAATCGAAATTCCTCTATAATTATAATTAAAAGTGTTTTAATTATAATAATTATAAAGGTGGCTGAAAATTATTAAAATTTGGAATTTTAATATTTTTGGGGGTCAATATTTATAAATTCTTGAATGAGATTCATGGTATTTATAATTATTGACAAAAGGCCTAATCTCAAGAAAAGGGCATGTTAAAATTGCACAGACCTAAAGTAAACACAATTTTAAAAGAGTTTTAATTTTTGTGTTTGTTACCGTGTTTGACATAATTATATGAATTGTTCATATTTGAATTGTGTGGTGTTGGATATGGCTCTAGGAGGTTTATTTCGGTAAATACGGCCTGCGTGTCGTCTCCCTCTACTCTGGATGTAAAATTTAAATTTCTGTTTATACCTCAATGTAACTGGGGTTTATTCACGTGTAATTTTTATTTTTCCTTTTAGAAAGGTTCTCTCATTGGCTTGGGAGAACTCTAGGGTAGATGGGCCATATCTAAACACGGTGTTTTATTATGCATTTAGTTGTATGAGATGCGCTAGATGTATGTTTTAGGCTGCGATTTTAACATGCTAATTTATATATATATCGCGCTACCACGTATACGATACGAGCGTGGGATTTTGTATGAGATACAAAATCTAGGCACATGTTTATATGTATGAGATACATGGGGAATAAACATGTGACATGACTCGTTTAATTTTAAAAGGAGTTTTAAAATTAAACTATAAATCGGAACAATTTTATAAATAAAATCAAACCCTTTTAGAAAATTTAAGTAATTAATGCCATCGCTAAAACGCCCTGCCAAAATCTTGTTCATCGTGGAGCGGTGATCGCCTCCGCGACACGTATCTGCCTTGACCTTGAGGAAGCACGGGTGAATGGGATTTTCAACACGATGCCTGTTGAAATCTTGGTACCTTTGAATGCGGTGATCGCCTCCGCGACACGTATTGCAGTTGGGCCTTGATGATATGGGGGTTGGCCTTTGGGCCTCATTGTCTTGAACTTAGCCATTCACATGTTTTACCGAGTGACTTAATGGGGTTATCAAAACGGTTTTGGACCTCAAGGCATTAGATGGGATAAACATGCCATAAGTATCATGAGATGATACAGTCCCATAAGGATCTAAGAGTCACATGAGATGTGATTGGTAAGGAGTTACCTACCTAAATAACTAAAGGGTGCATGATCGCCTCCGCGACGGTAAACTTTAGTGAAATATGGATCTTAGCCACCAATAATAAATTTCACTGGGTTTTATAAAATGGTGGAAGTATTTTTCTGCTAAATAAACTTTTCATATCTTAATTGTAGAATCACTGGCAACAAATAATAGTTCATCACTATCACTGCGATCTGTCCTTGAGAAGGACAAGTTGTCTAGGACGAAATTCCTTAACTGGTATCGTAATTGAGAAGTGTTCTCACCCAACGATGGAAGCTGCTGACTTCCTAGATTGGTTTTGTAATTAGAGATTTATTCTCACCCAACCAAGGAAATTTTATGTCCTAGAGATCCCTCCCCTGAAGAGCATGCCAAGGACGCTCCAAGAGCATAGTGAATTGCTTGGAGAAGCACTTCAATGACTCTGTGGACGTTACTTGCCTTGATGCTAGCCACAATAGTTCAAGAGTTGAACAAGGGAATATTGTCGGCTGTAGAGATGGTCACACATCTCATGGAAACGTTCCAAAATCAGGGAGAAAGGGAAGGGCAAAGGAAAGAGGAAAGGAGACGCCGAGTTTGGTGAGACCAAGCCAGCGGCTGAGCCTAACCCACTACCTGCCAAGAAGGCAAGGCTTTTAAAGGATGCAATTTGCCTTTTGAGAAATTGCAAATTGTATTGGGAAGATCAAAAGAATAAAAGGAGATAAGATCTCTACTTCTGGTATCTTCGTTATAGACGTTCACTTGTCTACTATAACCGCTTGTGTATTAGATACAGCATGTGGTTTTCACATTTGATGTGAAGGGTCTTAGAGACAGTAGAAAGCTGGACAGAAGCGAGATGGACCTACGAGTGGGCAATAGAGCAAGGGTTGCTGCTGTTGCTGTAGGAACATGCGAGCTTGTTTTGCCCTCTGGGCTTAACCTATTGTTATCATGTACCTTCTTTAAGGTTTAAACAATGCTTCTCTTTCTTATGAGATAAGGAAGTTTTTGCATGTGTTAACTGAAAAGAATGGTGTTCAATTCATTAAGATGATGATTATTTGCTTATGTGATTTGCAAGATAATCATTGCATCTTGAAATTTGAACGTTAACACGATAACAATATCTATAACAATGATACAAAAGGATTAAGATTGGAGAATCTAATCCTACATACCTTTGGCATTGTCGTTTAGGCCATATAAACGAGAAACGCCTAGAGGAGCTCCATGGAGATGGACTTCTAAGCTCATTTGATTTTGAATCATATGATGCTTGCGAATCTCGCTTACTTGGAAAATGACAAAGGCACTTTTCACTGGCCACAGTGAGAGGGCATCGAACTTATTGGGGATCATACATGGTGATGTATGTGGACCCATAAGTACGCAAGCTAGAGGTGGTTACTCTTACTAGCTGCTTCAATAGGTTTGACTTGGGCTACCTATTAAAGCATAAGTCTGAGTCTTTTGAAATGGAGATTTCAAAGTGAAGTAGAGAACTAACTTGACAAGAAAATCAAAGTTTTTCGATACGATCGAGAAGACGAGTATTTGAGTCAAGAATTTGTTGATCATCTTAGAAGCCGTGAGATGGTCTCACGACTTACCCCTTCTGAAACCCCATGGGGATGGTGTTTCTGAGAGGAGGAATCGAACTCTATTTGATATGGTTCGATCTATGATGAGTCAAACTGATCTTCCGTGATCCTTTTGAGGATATGCTTTAGAAGCTGCCGTGTTCACACTTAACCGTGTTCTGTCTGAGGCAATTGAGAAGACACCATATGAGATATGGATGGGAGGAGTCCCATAGTGTCTTATCTCAAAATTTGGGGGTGTAAAGTTTACGTTAAGCAAACGATAAACTATCTCCCAAAAGGTGCTTGTAGGGTACCCCAAGGAAACGAGGGGATACCATGTTTACTGCCCATCTGACAACAAAGAGTTTGTAGTCAGAAGTTGATCTTCTTAGAGAAGGATCTTGTTTCCAAAAGAAACAGTGGGAGTAAGGCAGATCTTGAAGGAGTTCAAGATGCACAAGGCACTTCAGAGGCGCAGACGGAAACTAGAGAAGAACCACAAGGTGATGTGGTAGCTCCTCTAATGACACAAGGACAACGAAGTTCTGATAGAACACGTTTTCAACCACAAAGTTGTGGATCTTTGGTGACTGAAAACAGGGATGTGTTGCTCATAGAGCGTGGTGAGCCTACCACCTATCAAGAAACTTTCATCCCAACTCTAAGAAATGGGTTGAAGCCATGAAGGCTGAGCTGGCAACGTCAACGTCTTCAAGGCTAGGACAGTTGCCAAGGGTTTTCCTTTTCCCTTATTGCAATGGCCAAGACCATTAGGATCCTGCTTGCCTATGAGATATGGCAATTGAATGTGAAAGCAGCATGGAAGGCTGCCTGAGGATGTGTGCGACACAACCTGAGGGGTTTGAATATCCAGAGGAACCAGTAAAGGTGTGCAAGCTTTGGAAATCCATTTATGGATTGAAGCGAGCATCACGGAGTTGGAATCGTCGTTTTGATGAAGTAGTCAAAGAGTTTGGCTTCTTACAAAACGCTGACGAACCTTGTGTTTACAAGAAGGTTAGTGGGAGCACAGTTGTGTTCTTGGTGCTATATGTCAATGACATGTTGCGCATTGGAAATAATGTTCCAACCTTAGAGATTGAGAATCTTGGTTGTGAAAATTTTTCCAATGAAGGAAGAAGCTGCCTATATTCTAGGCATTGAGATCTATGGAGATAGATCTTGTGAGCTTCTTAGATTGAGTCAGAGTACGGACTTGGATGAGGTACTGAAGGGGTTCAGTATGCAAGACTCCTAGAGGGATTCATGGCGATGAATCAAGGTTTGACCCTGAGCGAGAAACAGTGTCCCAAGACACTTGTTGAGCAAGGGCGCATGAGTGGCATCCCTTATGCTTCGGCAATGGGATCCATCATGCAATGTACTCGACCCGATGTGTCGTTTGCCCTGAACGTGACAAGCCATTTCCAACGAAACCCTATTGAGTATCATTGGACCGCTGTCATAAGCATCCTTAAGTACTTAGGAAGAACTAAGGATGAAATCTTGGATTATGGTGGAATAAATGTGTAAGAGTTACGCAGGTGCCCGTTTCCAAAAACCTACCAAGATAAAATCGCAGTATGGATAAGTGTTTCTCCTGAACAGATAGCATCGTGAGTTGGAAAGAGTTTCCAAGCAGAGAGCACGATTGCTGATTCTACAACAGAGGGTTGGTCGCGTAGAGACGCAGACCGTAAAACTTATGTCTGAGGAGTGATTGGTGGTCACCCTGTAGAGACAGGACGACACCAAATGGGATTGGATCCCCACTGATGTTCCGACAGTGATATATATATATATGCACTCAGACATGATCACCTAGAGATGGTGATATCGAGATATGTTAAAGTAGCAGACGAGGATGATGTTGTCGACCCTCTTATGACAATGTTAGGAACATTAATGTCATATGGAGATCCCTAGCTCAGGTCTTACATGGGCATCATGTAATGTCAGATGGAGATTAGACACATTAATGGATGTTCCTAAGAGTTAGGAACAGTTGGATTAATGATTGTACCTAGTGCAAGTGGGAGTCTGTTGGAGATTGTGCCCTAGGGCCAATCATTTTTAGATGTGTTGTGAACATATCAATTAATTTATGGAGATAAATTAATGGTTATCATATTATTAGCATGTTTACTATGATAACAGTCCGTGATTAATTATGAGATAATTAATCTAAACCGCCCCTGGTCGCTCATTCAAGTGGGAACTTGAAATGAACTAAGACCAGCATGACCTCGGTGCATAGAGATGCATACACTAGATGTTAGTACGAGAGTCATGGTGCAATTACGTAAGGGGTTACGAGTTGCTGGACATGACCCGGAGAGTCCTGCATGGGTTTAGTCATCAGCCTTGCCTCTC
>QANZ01012454.1:12827-27215 GCA_003254925.1 Chamaecrista fasciculata
AGAATTCTCATTAAACCAAATTATAATTTCAAATTATAAAGATTTTTTGTGATTTTTGTTAATGTCATTATAATTTGTTATGTTTTGGGTCATTTTAAAGTATTTAATTTAATCATTATCTACAATTTCTTATTGGTCCTTACATAAAGTAGTTCTTGAGATAATATTACCAATGGTATGTTATAAAGTTTGTTTACTTATGATTAAATTTCACTATACACTATGTATATTTTGTCTTTTGTTCACATAGTGAAGTTGCTTATATTTTAGCTTTATATTATGAAGTGATGATACCAACATTTTATTAATAACACACTTATAACATTACAATTCCATATTTATGTATTTTGTTATTTTATAGATTTATTAACAATAACTTTAATCATAATTAATTTATGTAAGAAAAAAAAAATCATCCTGCGCGATGCGCAGGGGTCAGACTAGTTAGGTAAAATAAGATCTCAAAATTCAAATGGAGAATCGTGATCCACGTCTTCAGCCTTGATTAGTGGGATTGAAAAATATGGTAGTTATATAAAATATTTTATTTTAATAATTTTAAAATAGTTAGTTAAGTTTATTTAATAAAATAGAGATAAAAACAAATTAAGTTATATTTTAATTTTAAGTTTATTGAAGGAATTTAATATTGTAGACTTGTTTTGTACTTTTTTAATAGAACTGGTTGATTAGAGATTGTAATTCAAATATATATAATCTGATTTTCACAAGCTACAAATTTGATAAACCAATTATTGTCAATAAAATACATATATTAAATCAGTTTGCAAATTCTATAGATGTATATAATTTATTTCTTATTGGTGGATTTCAAAAAATAGCAACTATATCAACTAAAAACTAAATATAACTAACTTGTGACCTATTAGAAGCTATAGTGTCCTTTCTATGATTTAAATGATAATCAGACTTTAATCTAGTCTATAACTGTCATAACTGTATTCTTGACATAATTAAAATGATACTATAGCTAATAGCAACTATAGATATATATATTCGATGAAATTTGTGCAGTTAAATTGACAGAGTTACAATGATACTTGTGTCTATAATTATCAAATCTATTTAAAAGGTCTGATAAAATAGTATACTATTTAATGCACAATATTAGGATTTTCATTATTTAACTCATCAACAGGATTGAACTCAAGAAAGTCATCTTCTGGACCATCAGTTAAAGTATTCAGTTGTTGAATCAACATTCAAGGAGTGTTCAACTTTCAATGGTCAATCAAAAAATAGGTAAAAACTATGATACAAATGACTCTTTTATTTTTCTTGAGTGACTATATCTGCTCATTATACATTAATGAGATTGTGGAAATAGTAAAGCTTTTTCATTATCTGCATTTTTTTAAAAATCACATATGTGCTTGTCATAAAAGTAAGCTTTTAGAAAACATTATAGTTTACATTTTGACATTTCAATTCCTTTGTTAAGAATGTTCATTTGTAACTATTTGTTATAGATATAATCTAATTTAGGTATTTAGGAAATATTACATAACAAAAGATAAACTAAACAAAAAAAGTTAATTTTAACATTCATTTTTTCATATAGTGAATGTTATATGTGTTGTATTTTTTGTTGACATAAAATGACATTGCAAAATAGTAGCAGATATTTATTTAAGAAGAACAGAAACAATTTTAGGTCGAAGTTCAATAAATTGAAATAAAATTTTCAAACAATAAATTGGAAAACAATTTAAAGAAAAAAACAATTCTGATAAAAAAACTTACTATTATAAAAAATGACAAACTTTAAAAAAGATTAACAGAATAGTAGCGAATTTAAATTGTCAAGTAAGGATAAAAGTAACACTTAATCAAAACCAATATTATCAAAGTACTGAAACATACTAAAAATAAAAAGCCAACATGAAAAGGTCTAATAAAAACCAATACATTTCCACAAATTCATTAATTCTAAACTTCAGGTTCAAGTGCATCAGATTTCAACTTCTTGTTCACTGGCGAAGAGGGGTCAACATCTCCATTGAATTTTTTTGGGGAAGATACCTTGGCAAACTTTGGGTCTAGATCAATCATCTGAGTTTCCTATATACAAAATTAAGCAATAAGAAATTGTTGGACAAATGATTAAAAGTTGTTAAGGTTATTTCAAACAAATTCAATGAATGCCAAACCTTAACAGAGTCTTTAACAACCGCATCCACTTGCTTCCTAGTTCCATCCTGTAAAAAGTAACTATAAATTATAAGAAAAATAAGCACAGAGTAAATTTCATTGAAAAAACTAATACTTCACCTTATTGTAGTCTGAGTAGAGCTTGAACTTTTTGATTAGATCCTCATTGTCTAAAATGGCAATCACAGTATAAGTTGGATCAGGGTGGCATAAACTGTCCTTAGCTATTTTGAGTTTAAAGAGAACTTTCTTTCCAATTAAATCTTGAATCCTTTTAGGAATAGATTTAACAACACCAAGCTCCTAATGTCAAAAGATATTTAACATGTTAAATATAAATTAATTGAATCAAACTTTTGATTTATAATAAATTTATAAAAAATTAACACATACAAAGACCAACTCCTCAAGCAGATCAGCAGGAGAACAGTTAACTAATTGAGCAACTTCACGGTCAAATAACTTCAACGTTGAACATCTTGAATCATCTAACACCTCACATTCTACCTTGAACCTTGGTCTAACAGATATCAGCATATGACTACAACTTATGCAATAGAAACAACGATCATCGTGGATAACTTTCTTCATGCAAATTGGGCAGGAATTATAGTACCACCCTTTTTTAGAGTCAACACTAAGAATCACTCCCCGAATAACACAATATTTTACCTGTAAGATGAAATTATAAATTAGATATAAATAAACATAAGCTTTCAAAAATCAATAACAACTAAAACTAACATCAGAGGAGCGATTTTCAAGTTCCCTCAGATTTCGGACACGTGTAGAGTTCAACATGTCATGTTCGATAAATTCCATTGATGCATCAGAGTACCAAGAAAGATCAGAATCAACATAATCGTCACCAGGACCATCAAAAAACCTGTCAATACTATATGATTAGTATAACAACTTTTAAAGAATATATTTGATAAACTAACAATGAATTTAAGAAATACCTTGACAGAAAATTATTAGTTTCTTCAAACTATGGATCTATAAAAATTCTAGATTGGTGTCGTACATTATAAATAGTACGTGGTGCAAATTTCCCTGATGGAATGAAATACAAATTAAGTGCAAATTATGATAAAAAAATAACTAAACAAAAAGGAAAAAGTGACAGTACAACATCTAAAAACCTATTATCTTCACCCATTGCAAAATAATAACAATTGGTTTGTTTGGAGCAATACGCAGATATTCATCCAACAACTCACAGAGATGTCCCCTTAATGTACAAAAAAGTCTATTTGACCTAGAAACAATCAATAATTAGTATATAACAGAATAAAAATATTAAACATAGGTCAAAACAACACAAAAAAATAATAATTAAGTACAGGATTAGTCTCTTTTTCAAAACGTAATATAAAAAAAACTTACTCAGAATCAGTAAGTTCAATTTCAATAGACTGAGAAAGTTTTCCTTCACTGATAAAATGGTTGACATCACTCTTGCATGTCAACAAACCTATTACATCTGTTAAGAAATAAAAAAAAATATAATAAAACAACTAACTAAAACACATAACTTTTAAAAATGATAAAAAGAGTAAGGAACTGACCAACCAAAACATCCTCATCATGGATTGTAGCAGAAATATCTGGAAAAGGTATGAACCTAAAACCATATAAAGGTATGGCAGGGTCATCTTGAACTGGTTCAACCACTGTTTTTTCCTAGAACTTGATTCTGTAAGGATGGACTGTAGTCTTGAAACAACCACGGTTGGGAGACAAACAGAAATTAGAGAATACATATACTTTTCCTTCCTCTAGGAAATCAATAACCTTTGAGAAGTAGAACTTCATTATATGTGCATCAATACAGGCTCCCTTGAAAAAAAACAAACATATTACAAAATGGTATTTATAAAATATTGGTCAAAGAAACATAAATTGGAACATTGATCAAAAAACACAATTTCAAAAACATAAAACTAACCAAACTATCACAGAGAACCATGTCAAAACTCGAATGAACTTCAGGATTAAGGAAAGAAGGCATCTTCCATAGCCGCACTACCCTGACTTTAATTCTCCAGCATCTAGGATGGGGGACCAAGTCCACAACATTATGAAACACCATTTTCAGAAGCAATGAAGTAGAAACTGTAACAAACTTGCTCGAGAAGAATATAGAGAGAGACGAATAGAAAGCGGTTAGCAAAAAAAGATCAAAAAATCTTTAGATCACAATAGTAGATCGTGAGGAAATTAGAAAAAGGACTATAACTATTTATATTAAGAAGTAGCAGTTAAACATCATTCTTATAATACAAAAATATGAAAAGGTACATGCATGAACGTGCGAATGAATAAATATTGATTGGTGATAACATAATTTGAAACAGAACATGAATGAAGTCGTTTCAAATACCAAGATCAGTAAAAAAAAAATCAGATTCATTTAATAATGGTTAAGTTAATCCATAAAATCATTGAATAGGCAAATAAAATTCTGATCACACTCTCAAAATATAAAAAATGAATCGTTGGTAAACATTTAATTTGATTTACTTAAATCAATTTGATATCTGAATTCAAAAAATTGCTCATTCGAAGATATTTATAATAATCTAATTAGTAATTTTTTGGGAGGCTAAGCAAATAATAAAATGCATTGGGAAAGCTAAATATAATTAAATTCGAAAGAATAACCATAAAAATCGGTTACATTAATTGTATTGAAAAAGTCTTTATAAATCGTGAGTTATGAAGAATGCTACTTGAAAGTTCCAATATATCTTTAATATATAAATGACTTTTCCTATCAATGTTAAATATTAATGAGTTCAAGTGCAGCAGGTAAGTAATTAGGATTTAGGGTTTAACTAATAAATATATGACCTTTCAATTCCTATAAGTCATGAGTCATGAGTTATGATAAGTATATATGTAAAGTCATGAATCATTATACACATAAAGTTACTTCCAATTAGTTATTGCACCCAAAGTTATAAATAGGAATTTTAATAAGAAATGTATTTGCAACTGTCCATAGTTAAATATATGTGTAAATCCCCTTTAAATTGACTTCTTCTATTCCAACACCAGATAATGTCTGAGGAAATTAGAATACTATATGTAAATTCAACATGTTGACATTAATCATAAGCCTAACCTATTCTGTATAGCTTACTATACTATTTTAAACATAGAAATTTTGCAAAGTAGCAATCATTAATTCACCCGTGGAGCAAGAAATTTTAACTAACACTATATTTGGTTGCATATGTATTTATCAACTCAAACATGTTTTCTATTCGAAAATAAACATTAAAAACTTAACAAAGACTTGCTGTATTAATTTAAATATCAATTGATTAATGTCTAATTATATTGGTTCGTTATCCTATCTTCCAGAGATGCAATGATGATTGAAGAGGAATTAGTGAATCAGTACAAAATCTATTGGGGAGTTTTCAAGGTTAGAAAGTTATCTAGCGCATTATTGAGAAGAAATAACTTTCATTGAATGGTAGAAGTTGATGAGATAATTCAATAGAATATAGAATAAAATTTATAATGAAATATAAAAGTTTTAAAATCGAGTAATATTTAGAATGATAAAGAGAAAATCAAAGTTCAGAACATTATTATTGAATGTATTGGAATATTCAAACAGATAATTTAAAAATAGCATTTTCTTTCTTAAAATCATAAACAGGACACCAGCCTCCGAGACCAAGATCATCAAAGTGTTTGTCAGCACAATCAGTCTCCCTGTAAACATTAAATAGATAATTACAACAAAAAAATAAATAAAACAAATACATTAAAGAAGAATAGGAAAATGTTAACTATACCTTGATACAACTTGTTGACATAATTCAACTTGTTCACTTGTAATCATTAGGCATGTTTGATTGACTTATAAACACTTTTGATGTCTTCAACTGGGAAATCAAAAAACCTGAAAAAATAATGCAATTAGCTACTATAATTTCAAGAAGGGGCATTGTTTAATGACTTATGTTAATAATTAAATAAATACCTCAGGAAAAAATCTTGACACTCTTGGACCTGCAGATTTATAAACATTCTTGAAGAAAGAGGAATGTTGTAAACAGAAGGACACATAGAATCTCCGAAATACATAACAAACATTAGATATAGCTTACGATAATTAATTAGAAAAATTTTAAGTAAATGAAGAAATTACCTTCATCTCTCTTTATCTTAACCCATTGAAGTAAAATAACAACTGGTCTACTACCTGCAGTGTCTAAGTAGTCTAGCAGCATATGACAAAAAGGATATATCAAAATACAATGAAGTTTATGTGACCTACAAAAATAAATGTTACGAAATTAAGATGTGACGTATATAACTACAAAGACCAAATTTCATTCATAAACGATAAATGCAGATAAATAAAAATTCTTTAATTCTTACTGTAGATCAGTGAGCTCAATATTAACAGCCTTTTTAGCTTGCCTTTTCGAAATATAGTAATGGACTTTTGACTTGTTAGTCAGCATACCTATAACATCTGTTGACATAAACTGTATAGTAAATACAAAACTGAGCTATAAGAAAAATAAAAGATTCAAGGAAAGAAATAAGTGACAAACTAACCAACTAAATGGCTGTCAACTTCATTTGTAGAAATTATATCAGGGAAAGGTACAAAATTAAATCCATGCTGACTTATGTTGGGGTCATCCTCCACAAGATTCACAACTGTACTGTCTTTAGCAAGACTGAAATTAGATATAACATAAACCTTGCCACCCTCTAGAGTTACATTAGTCTTAGTTAAGATGTTTTTCATAACTTCAGCATGAATACAGTGACCCTGAAAGAAAATAGACAATATTAACATCAATATCTGAAAATAAGGTGGTAATTCCAATTAATGACATAAGATTTCCTATAAAATTTACAAATATCAAGAATACTTACATATTGATCACAGAGAATCATCTAAAAACTGGAATAGTCAGAACGATTTATGTATGAAGACGAATTCCATATGTCAATGATCCTAACCTTAATAGTTGGGTTGTTGGTTAGGAGATTTAGATCCTCAACCTTGTCAAACACTTCAGACATCTTGAACATATAAATTAACAATAGAACCTCAGAACTATCTAAAATTAAGAATGTTTACAATAAGGTACTTTGAGATATCTATAACGTTAACAAATACCTCTATTTATAGTTGGTCAGATTATGAATACCTAATGAACTTTAGGTTACTCAAAAAACAGTTCAACAGCCCAATAAAATCTAAGTATTTAAAGAAAAACGATTTAGGTTTCCAAACATAGACATTATTTTTGAAAAAACAATTTAAGTTGTTTTTTAATTGTTATGAATCTGGAAATTAGTCAAATCGATTCCAAATTGATTTAATCTGAGTTGTTAGGATTTTGATAAATTGATCAGATTTTGGATGTTCAATTAAGAATCTTTAAAATCTTTTCAATGTGCAACTTGACAAAGGTATTTTAGACAATTTAATTAAAAACTTCATATATGTAAAGTGTTAGGAAAAAATATAAATTGATTAGATTTTTGAAAACAATTGAGAATCTTCAAATTCTCTTCTATAAGAAAATAGATTTTTAGTTGATAGGATTCTGTACAATATACAAAATTTGGTTTTATATTGGTTTTACACCAATCAAAAACAATAGTGTACTTCTTAATTGATAAGTTGATTCTCCACCAAGTTAATTCAAGTATCCTTTCTTATATCTTAAAATAATTTTGTTGTTGACAGATATATTGCCAAATCAAGGGAGCATTACTGAATGAATTATAACCTGTTCAAAGAATTTCAAATGTACGTACAATCAGATAAACTTCCTGAATTACGCTTGGTGTAGGCAAAAAAGTTTATTATTGATAATAATGACTTATTTTATAAAACTATAAATAGAAAACCCTAATGTTAATAAATAATTCATATGTATATAAATTGCTTATCAAAGGAAATGAGTGATAGCACAATGATTAAAATCTTGCAAATAACAAACTTGCATAAATATGAAAAACTAAATAACATTTTTAAAAAATTATGAAATTAATAAAATAAACAGAACCTCATAGTAAAGTATTGTCAAAGCAATAAAACAATAAAAAACATAAACCTAAATAACAAAACATCCCAAAAGTATTATACAAAACAAAAGAAATTGTAAACCCTATTCATCATTATAACAATCTTGAACACACTTCAATTTCTTCGCCACAGAGGAACTTGGTGTGTCAACACTTTAATCAGAAAACTTGTACTCAAAATCTTCATCAAAGTTTTTTAATGAAGATAAATAGCCAACATTGGAGTCCTCAAGATCAATCACTGGAGTTTCCTAAAATCAAAATTATGATAGAAAAAATTAAAAGACCATTATTTACAATAACATGGTGATGAGGTAAAAACAAATAAAAGGTCTAAAACCTTGTAAGTGTGTTTAACATCAGCATGATTCTCCAATACTCATCCTGTAAACAGACACTATAATATATAAGAAAAACAAATAAAAGTCAAAATACTTTAAAAATAAAAATTACCTCATCGTCAGTTTTGTAAGTTCTGAACTTTTGTTTCAATTTCTTATTATCAGAAACCCCAATCACAATATACTTGGGATCAGTCTTAAGGTGATTGTAAGAAGTAGTAATTGCCAGCTTGAAAAGCAATTGTTTTCCCAATAACCCATTCAATCTATTAGGAAAATCAGCCATGACTCCATTTTCCTTGAAAAAACAACAAAACATAAAATTGGAAACAATCAGAAAAAAAGGTTAAATGATCACTAAAGCTAATGAAGATTCAGAATTAAAGGTTTAATGAAAGGTAGTACATACAGCAACTGACTGGTTAATTAATTCTGAAAGGTAGTACATACAGCAACTGACTTGTTTATGTATTTAGCAACTGACTACAAGGTAGGCATTTCGCCAAATGGCAAAACCGAATTAAAGAAAGTTGAAGATTTAAAAAAATTAACTCAGTTAAATATTTACGAAGGCCTCTAATAGTTTTGGCAACTGTAAGCATCAGAATATCTTCTTCAACTTCATCATCTAGATATTTCATTTGCACATTGCAAATGGTTGAAACAATGTCCTTAACAGGGAAGTCAAAAAACCTGAAAACGTTTCCACAATAAGTCCAACAAATACTCAGCCAAAAGTAAAAACAATACAAACTAAAGAATTTATAAATACCTCAATATAAAATCCTGACAATCCTGAACATGCGGATTAATAAACATTCTTGAACAAAGAGGCATGTTATAAACCCTCTGTACTACAGAACATCCTAAATACATAAACAAAGATTAGATCTATTATAAAGGATAAGTATATACAAAGGATTTAGAATAATATGACTTAAAAACCTTCAAAAGTCTTTATCTTCACCCATTGAAGCACAATAATAATAGGTCTACTTCCAGATTTTCTTAAGTAGTCTTGAAGCATATCACAAAAAGAATCTCTCAGAATACACTGAATCTTATTTGCCCTAGCAAAAAATGAAATTAAATTATGACAAAGTAACAAATAGTTTTTTAAAAAAATACAATATATTCAAATTTAAATCTAGATGATAGATAAAACAACTAATCATTACTGTAGATCAGTAAGCTCAACATCAACACTCCTTTTATCTTCTCCATCTTCAGTGTATTGATGGACTTTTCTTTTGTAAGTTAGCATACCTATAACATCTGTTAAAAGTGGCAGTATAGTTAATAGACATGAATAAATTTTAACGAATCAAATTATGTAGAATGAACAAATAATTTCATTAACCAACTAAAAAAATGTCATCATGAGTGTTTGATGTTATGTCTGGAAAAGCTACAAAGTTGAATCCATACGAACTTATGTTAGGGTCATCTTCCATGATCTTACCAACTGTACTGGCTTTAAACCTTATTTTGAAGAGATGCATGCATGTCCTGTACCTTTCAAGGTTTGATACCAACGTGAAATTAGATAGAACAATCACTTTGTCACTTTCTAGATTGAAATTAACATTAGTTAACAGCATTTTACTAACAACAACATGAATACAGTCACCCTGAAATAAAGTGCACAAAATTAAGATAGATATATCAAAAACTGTAGTAATTTCCATTGTTTATAACCATAATGATCAGAAAGAATTTAAAATTTACCTTATGATCACAAAGAATCATTTCCAAACTGTAGTCGTCAGAAGAACTTAAAATTGCAGGAGTCTTCCATAAGTGAACAATTCTGACCTTTATTGCCCAATCCTTGGTTAAGGGGTGTATATCCTCTACATCATCATCTATTTGATCCATATTACAAAATCTTACAGTAGAAGCGAAATTCAGCAATGATTTAAACGATAAGCAAAAAGTATAGATGATACAATAGAAAGTGAAAAACACTGAGTACATTTATAAATATATGGAGAAAAACACAAGTAATGAAGCTTAGTTTACCCAAAAAACTATTTAGGTACCCAAAATAATATTGATATTCCCCATTAAGATATAGACTGAATAATGAGGTTCTTCGAAAAATGAACTTAAATAAATGATGAATAAGAAAAACACGTTTTATATTTCCAAACAATGCAATAGGAAAACAAATTTAGGATATTGTGCTCACTTAAATTACAACAATGTGTCAGAATTAATAACTAATCCTTATAAAATTTGTTTCAAATATCTTCTGGTTCACAAATGGTTAAAAACATTGTATCTTATATTTATGCATTTGTCAAGAAATATTGAAATGTAGTTGACACTTAATATAAGTCTCCAGATAACAATGCATATACTATCTGACATTTATTTTAAATTGAAGGTTAACTATTCCAGAAAACGCAAAAACCCAAGTGTATTAACTTATAACACCATTGATGATTCCTAATTGAATTCTTGACTTATCTTATTGATAGAGAGAATATGAAGAGTATATTCACCAATAGTGAACTGTCTCAAATCTCCTACTACATTTAAAGGTTGGTAAAAGAACTTGGCCATTATTGAAATCTGCATCTTAATAAATAGTCAAAATTAAGCGTGATTATAATACTTGATCACTAATACCATTTTGTGAAACAAGACGAAGTTATAAATTGGATTTGTAATGCTAAATTGAAAAATGACATCTGGTGAAATTCAACCGTTTAAATTTATATGAGATTACCCTGTTTTTCAGGTTATTACTGGAATTACGGTTTGCTGTACTTGAAAATTGATATATAGATATGTCTGGTCTGGATATAAGTTCTGAAAAGTTGATATATAGATTGTTTTGTGTACTTGATTTTGAAAGAGAGATGTAAGTGTGATCTGATTAAAAATTGAGATATATGCGAAAGAGAAATAAATCTAAATAGTTGATAAATAGAATGTTTTGTGTAATTCATCATGAAAGAGAGATATAGTAGCATTGAAATATAACATATCATTAAAACACATATGTCTATTAAGCCAAACTATTCCAACAGAAAAACATAACAAATTACATCAAAACATTGGTACTACTAATAGTCTGTAAACAAAAAAGATAAACATACAAATTAAAAAAAAAAAGATAAGTTAAATGAAACAACATTGAAAAATACTTCATTGTATTTTTAGTCTGAACTTTTCAATAAGAGCTTCATTGTCACAGACAGCAATAACATCAAACGTTGGGTCAGATGTGGAGAAACATTCCTCAGACAACTTTATTTTGAAGAGTAATTTCTCGCCTACTATTTCTTGCATTTCTTCAGGAAAATAATCAACAATACCAAGGTCCTGATATGAAAAGATGATAAGAAAAAAAATATCAATCAATTAATTGATTTCCTTAGACAATATAAAGAGATTTAAAAAATTAGGAGTACATACAGAACCCTTGTCGTTAACAAAATCAGAAGCAGGGCATCCAATTAATTCAGAAACCTCACGATCAAACAACTTCAAACTCCAACATTCTGGACCATCTAAAACATCAACCTCTAGCTTAAATTTAGGAATAACAACAGATACCTGCACATGGCCACAGTTAACGCAAAAGAAGCCTCTATCATCATGGTATACTTGTTTCATGCAACTCTTGCATGAATTGTAATATCATCCTCTATCTGAATCAACATTGACAATAAGGCCAAATAACAAACAGGATTTTATCTGAAAAAAAAAGAAAACAAATCAAATTAACTGGGTGTTTAAGAATGTTAGAAATTAATAAGGGGATAAAACTAACATTGTTAGGTAATTTCCCAACTCCTCGAACACTTCTGGCAACAGGAAGGTTATCAATATCATGTTCAATATATTCAGTTGAATTCTCAGAATACCATCTAAGGTCAGAAGAACCAAAGAAATTGCCAGTACCATCAACATTAGGAAAAGTCATTTAAAAAAAAACAACTTATAGAAAAACAGAGAAAAGGTTTGTATGAGGTATAGTTTTCTGATATAGCATAAAATATTGTTTAGGTTAAGAACTTTAGAACTATTTATATAATGAAAGTCAAATCAATTATTCAGAATACTTAAGGAAACCTAAAAAATTGTAATTATTTCTCTTTTTTACCAAAAAGATTTAATGATTATTGAGTGCACCAAAAGAATATTCATATTATACAGCATTTATACGAATATGTTATATATAATTTATTGATTATAATTGATTTTAAGAAAAATCAGAATCCTGAAATATAGGTCAAATCTGGTTTAAATGTTAATGAAAGGATTGGAAGACCAGAATCATAATTATGATAGAACAATTTACGAAAATTTTTAGGATTTCAAAATCAGAGTAAATGTACATTGAATCTTTGCTAACTAATGACTTTACTATTTACTATTGACACAGATATACTACAAATTCAATGGACCAATAGAGAGACCTTTCAAGGTTAGCATTATATCTTTGCTATAAACTCTTTTTTTTAATTGACAATAAATATTAATAAGTAGATTATGAGATGCTTGTCGAATGGTTGAAGATATGATTGCTTTTTGTTGATTTCAAAATCTTAAAAATGATGTCAACTTCTTATTCGAAAATCAACGATTGAAAGATGAAATCCATCATTATGAATTAACAATTACCGGAATTCTTTATAATCAAGCAAAAATAAAAGGTGTATTGAACTATGAATACATTTACTTCCTTTCTGTTATAAAAATAAAAGCTGTATTGAAAACGATATAATGTGATTACAGTTTGACCTGGTTGCCAGATACAGAAGAAAATACTTGTGAAATTTATTACAATGAGGGATAAATGAAAATATAAAGAAAAGATCTGCATAATGTAATAGAATAATATCTATTTCAATCAAAGTACAAAAAGATCTTTTACATGGAAATACATAGAAAGTAAAAATGAAGATACATTCTTGAAGTAATGTAGGCTACAATATCTTCAACTTTTTTGATGGCTTTAGATTTGAAGAGTCCAAAACTTCAGAAGATTTTTCTGCTGGAACTTTACCCCTGAGAGATTTGGAGGTTGTCACAGATTGTTTAGGGGCTTTCTGCAACAAACATATATAAACAAAAGATAATAAATAAATTATTATGAATTCATAAAAAACAAAAGAAAACAAACATATAAATGGAAAGATTTATTGTTTATAATATGAATACCAATATGTCGAAGCTTTTAATCCTCCATTCCCTCTCCAGGAAACTCATTTCACTAGCACAGAGAGACATTTTGAAGTAGCTGAAAAGATATCTCCAACTGGAAAGCACATTCTCAAGAAGCAGAGAAATCGGAAACAGATTTGGTAAATGAAGAGGAAAAACATGTATGAACCAAGATATTAAAATAGACAGAAAAACTAATGAAAAAAAATATATAGCATGTGGCCAAAAATTACCTTTATCTACCTGCAAAAAATACAGATTATGAAGAAGCACAAACAAATTTGGTAAGTGAAGAGGAAAAACAGGTATGAACCAAAAAAATGCAGATTAGTACATGATGCTTTATATAGAACATGATATAAATAAAACAAAAGAAGCAGCAATATATATGAATAGCAGAGAAAAAATAGAGACATTTCTCACCATTCAGAACAAATAGCTTTTGTGGATATATGAATATTGGAGAAGCATGATTATTTGGTCACCATAATGATCTATTTATATAGAGCTAAAAAGGGATAGCGAAAGGGTAGATTTGTAAAAAAAAAAGATGACTATTGGTTGTTTTGGTGGCTATAAGGAAAGAGAGAGAATGGCAAAACAAAAAAAAAAAAAA
>QANZ01012457.1:0-52123 GCA_003254925.1 Chamaecrista fasciculata
CCTTCAATTTATTTTTTGGAGGAAAGTTTGGAATATAAAAACCCAATCGTTGATGAAAGCAATTTTTTACGGGTCAAGAGATATATTTCACTTTCGTAAGGACCGATTCGTTCAATTTATATAAAATCATAGACCAAATGGTAGGTTTTTAAACATTTTCATGTTATTTACATTTTGGTCCTTTTATTTCATTACATAATATTACTCCAACCTTCATTATAAATATTCACATCTAGCACAAATTTCGAGACAATTTCATTACCATTTCATTTCATAACCACCACAACCAAAAAGTCAAAATATTATTTCTTTATTTCTATCTATTTCCATTATCAATTATCAATTCTACCCCTATACAATTTAAAAAAACTCATATATTTATTTCAACCAACCACAATCATTACATACCCTTTTTCATAATTTCACATCCTATTTTTTTTCATTACATCTCAAACTAATCCAAACACCATTTTCATTACATTTTCATTACATAATTTTCTCATTACCATTTCATTACATAAAATCATCATTTCATTACCTACTTCTAATCCAAACACACCTTACAGCCTCATTATTGCTAATATATTTTATTTTAATTTTGTTTTTGTCATCTATCCACATAAATGAAAATTTGTGAATACAATTATCCACGTAAATATGAGGAAAATCCCGGAGAACCCGGTGAGAGCCAAAAAAAACCACAGCCACCGAAATATGAGGAAATTTATATGCTTTTCTTACAACTTCGTTGAGAATAAAGAAACTCCCCATGTAAGTTTGAACCCAGAAAAAAACTGATTTCAGGCTATAAAACAAACAATGTTAAACCGAACAGTTGAACTAAAACGGCGATACAACTTCGAGATGCCTAGGATTTATGCAAACCCTAGACCAAAAACCTCAGATTTTCGCACTTAAAAAATTCACAAAGAAAGACATTTGTTTTTGTAAGTTTCGATTGACAGTTAAATCCATTAGGACACTTTGACAAGAAAAAAGCAGTTTGATTTCACCATACGGAATGATAACAAACAAAAAAAAAACACACACACACATCGGGTAGATCTAATAACAACCACAAGGAAGCTTCAAACCAGATCTAATAACCACCACAAACACAACACAAAGTAAAATGGCAAATTTTCTAAAAAAAAGATTTTTTTTAGGGCTTCATAACCAAAATCATGTACGATGATGAATTAGCACATGACGATGACTTAACAGCCCAAATTAAATAAATAAACAAGAATAAACACAGAGAGAGAAGAATAGAGCTCCCTTCAATCCAAACAAGGATGTAAGATTAGGGGATGAAACTTTCTAGATATGGAAGCCGAAGGACTACCCTACAAAATAAAGGGTAAAACTTTGGGATCCATAGCTTAGCAGCTTAATCAACCCATCACTATCCTCTATTGGACTTCAAGGAGCTCTATACTACACTCTCTCCATTACCCAAAATCTTCATCATCTAATCACACAATCACAACAACAAAAAGAAGAGATTGATGAGAACTTAGATAAGCTCATATCTAATATACAGAGAAGGAGGAGGGAGAGATTTGTGATAGCTTAAGCCTAATAACTCTAATAAACCTAACTCACTGGCTAGTGGCTACTTGTTTCGGTGCTGGTTCTTTGGCCACCATGGAATGATAAACCTAATCCTGGAAAGTTGGATTATATAGGGGAAAGTTGGGAAAGGATCCATCCAAATTTCACTGTTCAGCACCCCAAATAAAATAAAAATATAAAAATAATACTAGTAAACTGATACGAGTATAAGCCATTAGGAGAACCATACCCCAAAAACTAGCTGTTGATGTTGGAGAGCCCAAGGACTTATATAGTGTCTTACACTCAGCTAACTACCCGATGTGGGACTCGTATCATTACATACCCCTTCGAAAGCCGACGTCCACGATGGCCCACACTATCGACACTGGTCCATTGATAGCCCTTTCCACTTTTGGCGGCTCCATACAACTTCCAGTATCGCGGCTCCATAAAGAGTTTTCGTAGTCGTCGGAGTTGCCGTGTATCTCATCGAAAAGTTCGTCGGAGATTTGAGGGACCAAAATGGAGCTTTGCCCCAAAAAAATTGAGGTTAGGGTATAATTGACAACAATGTGAAATTTTGGAGGTATAACTAACACAAAACAAACGTTTGAGGTATAACTGAAACTGATTTCAAATATTAGAGGAGCGACAAGTTTTTTTGCCTTTTTTTTTTAATATTTAAAAGCAATAAATTTGTATTATATTTTAGTTTCACCCTCATGGGGACGGGTTCGGTTCATATATAAACCGGATGCTGTGATTGAACCGGATGAAAAAAAAGAGTATAGCATTAGCAGCAGGTTCCAGAACAAAAACCTCAGACGCCTCCACACCAAGGCAGTCAAGATTTAGATTTAAATCGTAAGATCGTAAGATCTTACGATCTTGCAAGACCAATCCTAGTTAAATCGGATGCATGATCGATTTTGACCAACATCGAAGCAAAATCGCTTGTTTGATCGTAAGATCGGTAAGATCGTATGATCTTACGATCTTGTATTTTTTTTTTTCAAGCTTTTTTTTTTTTTAAAAAAAGGCCCAATACGGCTTTTTTTTTGTTTTCAACTCCAAAAACATCAAAAAAAAAAAAAATAATAAAAAACCCTAACGCCTAATTCCCTTCCTCATTCACAATCAGACTTGCGACTTGCCTCCTTCTCCTTGCTTCGCGTTTGTCCCGTCGTCCTTGCTTCCCGTCGTCGGCTTCCGGTCATCGTCCCGTCGTCGTCGACGCGTCATCTTCGTCCAGTCGTCAGCTTCACGTCGTCGTCGTCGTCGGTTTGTCTGAACTCCAATCTTATTTTGCGTTGTGTCTGAAGTCTGAACTGAGTGAACTCTAATCTTGGTGATTAGTTTAGGAAGAATTTGGCCCTTTGATTGGTGTGTCTCTGTTAGTGTTTTCTGGTATTATATAAACAACATAAGAAATAGGGAAGAGTAATTATTGGAGATAGGCATATTCTAAAATGACTGAGAATAATACCAAATATCAATCCCATTTACAACAAACGCCAAGTTCGAATCTGATTGTCCCATAAACAGTCAACGTTGGAGCCTTTGAAATTGTAGTAATTGGAGATTAGTATCTTAGTCTTGGCTTCTTGTGTATAATAATTAATTCTGCAATTGATTAATGCCTTTAATTTCTTTAGAGCAAAACAAATGTTACATATTAGCTCAACAATTTTCTGTACAAAAAATTAGCTTTTGACTGAACTTATGATAAACATTTTAGACATCTTGATATTAGTTAATTAGTTAATTGCATGTTTTTGAGACTATAAATTGATGATGTTGGATAAGGATGTCAAACAGGTTATTTTGGATTCCCATATCACTGTGCAGAAATCTGTGTAGCTTAGCTTCATTAAGGATGTGTTATTTTAATTACATGCCCTTCATTAGTTTGGGAAGATTTTAAGGCGAATTGGTCCCTACCAGTTTCGCATGGTTTCTGGTCAATGGGAATAGGATAGCTTTAGTTGTCAATCTGTGTAGCTTTTAATCTTTCCTTTGTTGTATGTTGTTTTCATGTCTTATTATATAAAAAAAGATAAGGATTTTGAGACATGGTATAAGCATTTATATTATTATACATACTCATAAGTTATAAGATGAATTTATGACTTATGAGCATTTTTATATATATATATATATAAATAAATATTAGTAATTGTTTATATGATTTATATAATATTTTTTTTAGGAAATTCATAGGATCTTACGATCCTCGATTCGATCTTACGATTCGATCTATCTTATGCCCCTTCTGATCTTGAGGAAGATCTCGATCTTGACTGCATTGCTCCACACGACTGCCTCACTACGCTTTCTCTCAACCTGCTTGCTCGCTCGCTTCAACCCTTATTCCTTTGCACAATCTCTCTGTCCTCTCAGCATGGGTATGTCTTCTCGATTCTTTCTATTTCTCTTCACTTTAGATTTTTCATTTATTTTTTTCCTTTTTCGCTCGCAGATAAGCTTCTCTTATTCAATCCATTCATTTCTCTCCATGTTAATTAGTTTTAGATCTGCATGTATAGGGTTTTTCATTAATCTGTGCGCCATCCGTAATTCGGATGAATAAACTATGGGTCTTGGGTTTTACTCACTATTTATTGATTCTTTATCTATTGTTGCGTTCGTTACTTTACCGACGACTTGATTAATCGCTAGGTTTTGTTTTTAGATTGTCTGGATGATAATCGAACTGCGTTTTTGATTGTTCTCGCGTCGTTTCTCTTTGTTTAGTAGAGATCAGGCTTCATCGAGTGTGTGAATGGTCGAATAGTAAGTATTGGGTCAGGACTTATGAGTGCGAAATCAAACATATTGTGCCACACTAATTATTAAGTAAAGTTGTCTGCTAGATTCCCACAATATGAAAAAAAAAATTATTGATTCTCACAGTTCGGAAAAAAGTAGGGTGAGAGTTGATAATTTGATTGTGTTAGATGACTTTGTGGTTCAATTTTGTAAGACTCGTCTGCTGGAAACTTTCTATGGGAAATTGGGAACAAATATTCATGTTAATCAGATGAAGAAAAATTACAAGATTTTACCTCCTACTTTTCCTAAGTCTATTAGAAACAAGTTTGTTTGATTGAAGTGTTTATATCTTTTTCTTTTTAATGGTAGATAATATTGAGGAAGACATCCGTTCTTTAGAGCTCGATTCAGCAGGTAATCAAAAGGCATATTGAATTTTCATTTTTATTTTTTTTATCTGCATATTAGTGGTTTTCTTTTCAAATTTTTTGAATCTTCGAGTCCAACTTGTGATTGAGATTTAGCAGAAGACAATCATGGCGTTGTAAATCCTGAGGATGCAAAGCCAGAAGAAGTTGAGAATTCCGTTCAGGTGGATGAAGGTTGGTTGTATTTTTTTTTTTTAAATTTCTCTCTTACTTTTTATCCGTTCGTATTTGGTTTTTTTTTTCAGAATAAATTTTTCATATATTCAAAAGGAGCTTCATTTACACTTAAGATACTCGTTTCAGTATTTCTTTCCTTTTTGTCCTTTTACTCTTGACATTCTCAAGCTTAGATTAGAAGTGCCAATCTCTGAGATAAACCTGGTTCTGCTTCTTGCTTGCATGCTTTCTATAGTACTTTTTATATCACCTAGAGTTTCTTTTGTTCGGCCACTTAAATGTATCAGTTGTAAACCTTCATTCATACCTTTTTCTGTCTTAGAAATGTATCTGCAATCCCCCGCTGTTCCTTTGGGGTTGTAGTTGTTTAATGGCTTGCTGGCCACTTTAGAAATTACTGAATGTCTCTGATTTAAAGAATACTTCCACCAACTGTTATTATAGGGTCGAGAAACATGTTGTTGGATTGGAAAAATGTCTATGTTTATAGTGGAATCCAAGATCAATTATAATCTTTATGGGACATGTTTTTAGTTTTGTTTGTATTAGCTCATATGCCTTTGATTGAATAATTACCTTGATGGCTTGCTGGCCACTTTAGAGATTACTGAATGTCTCTGATTTAAAGAATGCTTTCACCAACCGTTATTTTTGGGTCGAGAAACATGTTGGATTGGAAAAACGTCTATGTCTATAGTGGACTCCGAGATCACTTGTAATTTTTATGGGATATGTTTTTAGTTTTGTTTATATCAGCTCATCTGGCTTTGATTGAATAATTACCTTGATAGCTGGTATGCTCAAGCTGTGTCCAAATAGGTTGCCATCCAATTGATGACAAGTAATATAGTCTGTCATGTATTTTCTCAGTTGGCATTAGGAAGAATTGCCCATTATGGATTTTGTCTAAAAGTTTACAGCTATAACCAATTGCATACGTCTCCTTTGCTTCCGTCCTCCACATTCAAAAGTGGTTGTAGGATTAAATTTACTTCCCTTTTCGATAAATTATTCCTTGCTAACTTGATATGCAGGTACTGAAGTTGTAATAGCTATATCTTTGTTGAATACTTTACTGTATCCTTAGTGTTGTATGTTATCACCTTACTGTTGTCTACATGGTATAAACTTGAGGTGAAGAGCATCACCTGAAAATTTTCACCTTGGTGGTTTCAGGTCCAAAACAGGAATTTCAAGCACAGCCTGTCCATGCTGAGCCAAAAGGTAATGGGTTAGTTTACTTTTAAGTATACAGCTTTCTTACATATTTATGTCTGGGGTGTCTATTTCAAAATTAGACAGCTTCTTGTCAATGACATTACGAATAACCTTTTCTTATGCTGGTCACTTTCCATGTAGTGAAAGATAAGGAAATTCCTTCAGTGGAAGAAGAAGAGGATGAGTTGGAGACAGATAAGAAAAGACACTTGAATGTTGTTTTTATTGGTCATGTCGGTAAGTTAATATAGTTTACAGTGTTCTTATAAAATTATGTAGGTTATCAGTATTTCTTTTGCTGGTGTTTTACATGCTTCCGTGGTTCAATATTGTCAAGGTTGTAAGAAAGCATGAAGAGAAATATTAGGGTAACTGTTATAATATTTTGAGTAGTAGGAGATGAATAAGATGGAGATAGGGATAGTGTAGGCAGGCATGCCTCAGACTCAAGTTCTCATTATTTACATATCTAATTCTCTACTATAATAAAGTAAGGATATTATATACACCAAGGCCAGGAGGCACCAATTAGTGCTGAAATGGTGGATATAGGATAAAGCTTGACTAAGATCAACTGATATCTCCTATGAAATATTAAATTCTAGTATATAGGTAAATAAAAAAATGGGACTCATTGGACTACTGGCGGGTTCACTGCCATGACCACTGTCCTATGGCAAAGAAAACATTAGCGTAGTTATGGCAAAGCTATGGCATAATTGTGCCGTTGGAAGATTTTTCTTTGTATCAGAATGTTAAGCAAGGTGAATTGGTAGCTTGGTAACAGAAAATAATTGGTTTTTCCTACCTGTGGGACTGCATTGACCAAGTGTATGATTTTCATTAGTGCATATACTGTCTTCTTTGATATTCTTAGGTTGTGGTTCCATAGTTTGATAAGGTTCACAGCATTGAGTTATCGGACTTTCTGGCTAGCTTCTCATTGCCTACTGCAGTCAGTGTTTTAGCTGGATAGGAAGTATGGAATTATACATTTTTTTCAAGGTGCTAGCAAATGTTACTGTTTGGCTGTGAAATAAAAGTTTGGTCTATTTCTTCACGGTTTCAGCTATGTCTTTCTTTGATGAGATCAACTAATTGATTTTAGATGTTGATCTTAAAATGCTAGAAGGATCGCTTATCTGCTTGCTGTGGTCTGTTAAAGTTCTGCTTGTTTAAATGAAAAAGAGAATTAAAGAATGCCACTTGGATTAAACGATTCCAACATACTATGATCATTAGGGATTAAATAAAGGAATAGGATTTTGGTGCTTGGTGGATTTACTTCCTGTTCATATCTCTTTTGTGTTACTGTTATTCATATTCAGTATATTTTACTCAAAAATTTATTGTAGAACTCTTGGTGGCATATTAGTAATATTCTCTTGGACTTGTTCCAGATGCTGGTAAGTCTACAACTGGAGGCCAGATACTTTTCCTTAGTGGTCAGGTTGATGATCGTACTATCCAAAAATATGAGAAAGAAGCTAAGGAAAAAAGTAGAGAAAGTTGGTGAGTTCATTGTCTTGTGGTTCTTGATTGAGAATTTTGTGGTTAAATATGATTGGCATATGAAGTAAGATTTTATGTTATGCTGAAAAAATTTTCTTTTAAGTTTTCTGAATAAATTCAAGATATTACTTTTGGGAAGTTTTCAATCTGGTACCTTCATTAAATATTGAATGAGAATGTATCCACCGAACAGACTGTCCAATATTTTCAGCACTATGTAACTAAAAATTGCTTCAGGACAGTAGCATTTGTCTCCTGGTCCTTTAGAGTGATGATGATTTTCAACTTTCCGTAATGTGTCATTTTATATTGATTGTAATATGAATTTTGATTGTATTGTAAAACTCTAGAACAGTAATGAAATCCTACCTCGACAAAGGGAATAGATAAGATTTAAGATGAAGAAAATGGGGGCAGGTATCTAAAACACTAGCAACAGAGCCAACACAGAGCAAATAATGTAAGAAAATAGCACTCCTCAGTCCACTGTCCTATTTACCAGCCTCCATTTTCCTTTCCCCTTTTGGAGCTATCCCACTGCCTTCCTTTTCTAGACTAAACTGTTGTATCATTAGTATTAGGCCCAGGTCCTACTTTTCCTGAACTGACTTAGTGAACCTTCTTATTCTTTGCATTATAAGTAGCAGCAGGCCTACCACGATGGTAGAAATTTAATTTAATTTTTTTGTTTGAGGTTGATGATACTCTATGCTGCATGGCTTCTGGCTTTATTTGTTTTGTCTAGACATTGCTAGTTTACATAGCGCTATCAATACAAAATGGAATTTGCTTATTTCTTGTTAGGAGGAAGAGAGATAGTTTTAGCTCACTGATTATTCAGGAGATTGATGTAAGTCTGATTAATTATTGGAAATTTATTTGTTAGGTATATGGCTTATATAATGGACACAAACGAAGAGGAGAGGGTAAAGGTAAGAACAATGAATTGATGTGCTCAGAGTCAAAAGGTTTATCCCATTCCCATTTGTATAGTCGTCCCTTTTGGCTGTTTAGTTATTTGAATCTGCTCAACTATGATCAATAAATTGTTCCAAATGCAGGGGAAAACGGTTGAAGTCGGAAGAGCACATTTTGAAACAGAAAAAACAAGGTTTACAATTTTGGATGCACCTGTGAGTATCTGTATTTCAGGATTATATTTCCTTTTTTTTTTTTCATGGCATGAACTTGCATATCCTCTATAGTTATCATTTTCTGTTCTAGAAATTATTTTTTCTCTGCAGATTTATATGCAGAGAGATTTGTTAACTTTTCATAGTCAATGTGTAACTATTATCTGGTTTGATTTTTCTTCCCTCTGGATTGTGTCTTATTATCTGCTGATGTATTTATACAACTTATAACTTCTCTGGTTTTTATGACTGAAACTTCTGATTACATAGTTGGGTGATTTTTTTTTTAATCTGCCACTCTTATCAGTCTGTCTTTCACATAAATTTTCAATGGTCTTCTAAGGAACTGTTAAAGATGGATACAGTGATTATGCAGGGTCACAAAAGCTATGTTCCCAACATGATTAGTGGTGCGGCTCAAGCTGATATTGGAGTTTTGGTTAGTTGATTGTGATTTGTCTAACATCCTTCCAAGAACTTCACAATCATCTGACAGTTTTGCTCTCTCTCTCTCTCTCTCTCTCTCACAGGTAATTTCTGCTAGGAAAGGAGAATTTGAAACTGGATATGAGAAAGGTGGACAAACCCGCGAACATGTGCAGCTTGCTAAAACATTGGGTGTGTCTAAGCTTTTGGTTGTTGTTAATAAAATGGATGAACCTACAGTGAAGTGGTCAAAAGAAAGGTGCTCTATCCTCCTTTTTCCCACTCACTATAACCTTATTCTCTTCTCTTCTCTTCTCTTCTTTCCTTTTTTTCTCTCTCTTTAAACTCCAAATTTTGAAGAGATTTGTTACACTGGTGTGGTTCTAGGTATGATGAAATTGAGTCAAAGATGTTGCCATTTCTGAAATCTTCGGGCTACAATGTAAAGAAAGGTATTGGTGGTCATGTATTTTTCCTAAAATTTTTAAATTCTATTTTTAGCCATTTTCAAATTTTGGTTGAAATAACTGCTTGATTAAGATTGGGTAGATCCTGTTGCTTTAATGGTGATAACACCTTTACCACTATTAATGTGATGGCAGTGATTGATTGTCATAACTTTTGTTTACTGGTTAACTTAGGCAGAACCTTTACTTAAAAAATAAGGATCAAACAGAGATTCCCTCGCTAAGTGAAAGACTTATGGGACAATGAATAATACTACTAAACCTAAGGATATGACCTTAGTTGAGAGCATAGCTGAAAGGTTTGAGTTAGGGCTTTCCTAGATTTTTTGGTTTTAAGTTTACTAGGATGTTGATATGATATTGGAACTTGAAATGTATAAAGCAGATGTAAGGAACTAGGGTTGAGGCTCCTCAGGTTGCACCATGAGTTTTTTATTTTTGTTTTTTGAACAAATTTTATTTCAATTGTGGCTATTCTGCAAGCTATCTTAATGATGAGCTACTTGAAATGCTTGTTAAAATGGCTGAGAGGCCTTATTTGGAAATTATATTTCATGAAAAACTCATTTGGGGCGTTAGGTTTTGTTAGGTTTTGATATTTGATGGGTCGGGGATGTGGTATTATTTCACTGACACTTATTTGATTTACCAGATGTCCTGTTCTTACCAATATCTGGGCTGACTGGTGCAAACATGAAAACAAGAGTGGATAAAAGCATTTGTCCATGGTGGGATGGTCCCTGCCTATTTGAAGCACTTGATGTTGTTGAAATTCCTCCTCGAGATCCCAAAGGTCCTTTCAGGTAATATCTCTGACCCTGTTACCTCCCTTATGTTTCTGTATTGACGTAAGGTCTCATTTAATAAAGTAACTCTGCAATGTAGTCATTTGTTTTACAAATGCTTTCTTGTCATTTCCTCATTCAAGCATGCATGTGTTTTAACCTGTCTTTGTTGCTGTAATTTTTTTATGGCTTATAATCTTTTTCTTACAATATTAACTTTATAGTATACAGTACAAAGGGTAAAGGGAGTATGAAATGCCCTTCTTGAATAGAGTTGAAAGATCAATCCAAGTAAAATCAAACGAGCTCATCGGTACAACAAGGCTAAACAATCCCTTCATATATCTGTTGAAGAAACTCCCTTAGTATAAACAAGCTATGAGTTGAGTGCCTAAGGAAATCCCTAAAGGCAATCCTATGATCCTATCTGTCAAAAAATAGTCCAGGACCCTTGAAAGTATGATATCTTTTCTCCAGCGTAATATGCTGAACAACAATATAGGTGGCAGTGTCGGTAACATATGCCTTTGTGGTGCTACTGGAAAGGGGCTGGTGTCTTAAAGTAACCATTTTTTTTTCCTGTCATTATTGCGCTCCCAATTGCTATAGAGTTGATTGGATACTCTGTTATGTTTTATTTGTACAGTAGTGTTTTGTCTGTGGACATATAGTAAGGTCATAAAGTTATGGTTCATACTGTTTATTTTGTGTAATCTTTCCGATAGTACTGATTAACTTTAGTCCTGTGATTATTTTTGCTTTTAATTAAATATTAGTAAACCTCACCATCATGAATTGAATTTCAAGTGGGTTTACCTCTACTTGTTTTAATTATTTCACTTGGCTATCTTCCTAGGAAGCTCTAGATACTGAGTTTAAAATACTCAAATGGTAGCATTTACTGCAAATACTTTCCTGCATCATATGTTAATATTATGTTTCTGTTGATTGGTCAAGGGTTGTGTTAACTTAAAAACAAGTAATTCTTTTTAGTTTTGGATGACTAATGTTATGGTTGAACTTGTGATTCGTACAGGATGCCAATACTTGACAAATTCAAAGACATGGGAACTGTTGTTATGGGAAAAGTGGAATCTGGTAGTGTTCGTGAGGGGGATTCCCTCTTGGTCATGCCAAATAAGGTCGGTAATTTTCCTGCGACGTGTCCTGTGAGCTTTGTCCTTCTTTCTCTCCTGTTTTGTTCTCCCTAATGAACATGAAATGGATTTACACTGCACAAAAATTTGCAGGACCAAGTAAAAGTGGTTGGTATACTCATTGATGAAGATAGGGTAAAACGTGCTGGACCTGGTGAAAATTTGCGGATTAGAATATCTGGTGTTGAAGAAGAAGACATATTAGCTGGGTTTGTTCTGTCTAGTGTTGGTAAGTCCCCCCGCCCCACCAATTGTTGTTTATGATGTTGTATCGCAATTGTAGAGAGAGTAATCTAGGAATATGATCACAAACAATTTCAGTTGAGTAAAATTAGACAGCTAGTAGTCTGTTTCATGGATTAATTTTCTGCATCTGATATTGAAAGTTTAACAGAAGAGTGGCATGCCACGAGATGAGACAACTAAACCATTAGATGCTCACTTACCTGGCTTATCTCATTTTCACCTCTATTTTCACCCTTTGTTTTAGTTAGACTAAATCTAGGCTGAACTTGCTTTGGGTTTAAAAAAATTGTTGAATTACAAATGATTCAGATTTCAGAAGAAACACCATTATATTCAAGGATGGTGACATAAGATACATTTTCCACTGTAAACAAGCTTTAATCTTAATTAAATATGGGGTCAAGTACCTTATTGTTGCATTTTCTGTTCAGCATTTTCACGTTGTCTTTTCACCTTCTTCTCTTGCAGCAAGGCCGATAGCAGCTGTTACTGAGTTTATTGCTCAGCTCCAGATCCTTGAATTGCTGGAAAATGTAAATATCCTCTCTTATTTGGGTGTTAATTTTGGATCTGTGCAGTGCAGTATGGATATGCTTGTCAATTCTTCTATCTCTTGTTTCTTTGTATTCTACAAGGAGATTAACCTGTTACATAACAAATTCTAGGCTATTTTTACTGCTGGGTACAAGGCTGTTCTTCACATCCACTCTATAGTTGAAGAATGTGAGATTGTTGAACTCATTCAGCAAATTGATCTTAAGACAAGGAAACCTTCGAAAAAGAGGCCTCTCTTTGTCAAGAACGGTGCTATTGTTGTGTGCAAAGTTCAGGTTAGTTGTGATGCATTTATGAATTTGGTAGCTGTAATTTTTTATTTTGTTTTATGTGATGCTCAAATTGTTTTTCAGACCCCACTGGCAGGTGCTTTACTTCCTTCTGCTTGTACAGGATTATACTTGAGTTTCAAATAGAGGGATTTGTTGATGATGGTAGCTTAGTTTCTGGAGTTTTGGTCTGATTTTGTTTGAGTGCTCTTTACAGGTTAATAATATGATATGCATTGAGAAGTTCGCTGATTTTCCTCAACTTGGTAGGTTCACTCTCCGCACAGAAGGTAAGAAATATTCTACTTGAATAGAAAATGAGTTCCTAGTATTATAAATATGTTAGAGTTACATAGTTCATTTTTTCTTTCAGGAAAAACTGTTGCAGTGGGAAAGGTCACTGGTTTTTAATTTTGTAACAATTTTGACTTGAGGTTAGAAACATTTCAATTGCCTTGCTTGTATCTTATGCTGCTCTTGATTTATCTGCTATACTTTGTTAGATTACTATCAACTGTTTGTTTCATTTAGTATTTCTGTTTACATTTTTTAGCCCCCTGACGACTAAGCAGTTGATGCAAGTCTAGAGAATTTTTTCTGCAGTTTGTTCTTCATCAGATTCCTCATTAGCGGTGTTTAGTATACTGACTATGATTATAGGAATCATCTTGCATGTTAATGAGATGAAAATATAACCATCTTATGTCTTGTTTCTATGCACAGTGTCTATATTTTTTCCGGCTTCCTTTTTTTTTTATATATAAAATTAAATCTATGCTGAAGAGAATCGAACATCAAATCATTTTTAGTGCAACAGATTTTAATTTGGGTCACCTGGGGCCTAAAACATCATATCCACAATTTAAGAATCTATAGCGTCTACTAACTTGTGTTATTTTCTCACTCTTGTTCCCTGGTTGTATCCCCCCAAAAGGCCAAAAGCATTTTTTTACATCTAAATCCACAGCAGTGATTGTATGATAAGAAATTCTGCCTTCACACCCATCAATATTCAGCTCTAGATGGTGTAGTGAACTTTTATACTCGGTTCTAGTGCTGTTAGCAATGGTTGCGTATTCCAACATCTTTTTTTGTATGGACAGGACATAAATGTTGCATTGATAATTTGAGAGGCAGCATTGAGGCAAATTTCGCAGCATCGAGTTTGAAATTTGTTTATTTTGGAGTTTATATTCTGGTGTACTTAGGTAGTAGCTTCAGTGGATAGTAATTGCTGGCGGTGCCCTTGTATGTTTGTCTATGTGGCCTTTCAATCTAGGCTTGGCTGGCTTCTTCAGTATCCTGTGGGAGACATAGCTCTGCCTTGTGTCATCCATCCATACTACAGATATTGTATATCTTTGTTAGCAGTCCCTGCTGTGACTTATTTTCATAGGTGTAAGTGTAACAGAATTTAAACAAATCTCACTCAATTTTTCCACCTACATATTTGGTTTGATGCTGTAAGATTTATTTTGATTATTTCATCATGGTATTTATGATTGAATATTGGGCGACTGTGAAAGCTTATTAATTACTCTACATTCTTAATTTCCATACCTTCATTGTTGGAGAATGAGCTGAGTGAAGACAATTTGAGCTTCTCCTATCTAATAGTTTCATTCCAGACTCGTGGGTTCTTTCTTTGAAAGATTGGTTGATTCTTACATTTTGTTGGGGTGAAACTTCCATTGAAATTATTAGAAAGGAAATTAGAAAAACTGAAACTGTGCATGATAAAATAGAAGGTTTCAAAGAACAAAGCGTCAATGGTAGATAAGACGATTCACAGTGCAAGTAAAAACTGTTTCATGTAGTAGTTTAATCCTAACTGGGAACACCAGATGTGGGAACCTTTCTGGAATTACCATTTTCATGTCTTCAAGTTCATCTGTCATTAAGCCAATATTCAAATACTCTATCTTTTCCCCACCAAGATGCTTCTTTCCAATCTAATCCAGATGTGCCAGTATAATATTACTGCTGACTCTGTTTTGCCTGCTTTCCCTCATCTTGTGCTACCTCAGCTCCCCACATGCCTTGCATACACTGTTCTATAGAAGTTGTGATTTGAAATTAATATGCAATTATTGTACTCAAGAATTTTGGAGAGTGATTAGTCTCGCCAATTTTTCATTTTGTGAACAAAATTTGTGTCACCATTGTTATTCATTAAAACTCGTTAAAAATTGTTAGAATTCAAATGCTACATGCCATTAGTGTGAATACGATATAATATATAAGGTCCCCATAGGCTGCCACATAGTATGCTTACATTGAATGACACATGGTGATTAAGCAAGGGCCAACAAACATGAAATACGAGAGGTCGAGACCAGTGTTGTTAAAATTGGATCTGATCGGACCGGATGGTTTGACCGGTTTAATCGTTAACCAACCGCTAAAACGAGTTGGTTCAACTTAAAAATTAAATTAGCAGTTAGACCGAATTAGACTTGATTTAACTGGTCAGAATTGTTGAACCGACGATCCAATCGCTCATTAATTTTTTTTTAAATTTTTTGTGTTATATTGTGTTTACTTTAAACCAGGTCTAATATGTGTTATATTGTCTTTATATTGTGTTTACTTTACGTCTTTGTATTATTCATGTAACGCACTCTATTTCAGTTTAACAAAAAAAAATAGAAATATTAAATTATTAATTTTAATTGTGTGTATATAATGTTTATATTTTATATATAATAAAAGTAATTAATATTTATTTATTGTATCATATGGTTTGACCGATGGTTTAATCACCGATCAAACTATGAACCAAACACTTGTCCGAGTCATTGAACGGTTCAGTCATGATAACACTAGTTGAGACTATGCTCTTTGCTTTTATATTATAAAGGAACAAGATACACTCCCATAATATAAACTTGGGGCTTTGCGTGCTCATTGTATGTAAAATAAATGAGGAACCAAATTGTTGATTCAATAAAAAAAGAGAGACCAAATAGTAAATTTTTTTTTTTTAATTACATGTTGATAAACTAGAAAATGGGTGGCACTTACCTAGTTCACCGGATGTGGGCTGCTAGAGCCAAGGATCGAACAAGAACCTGCAAGAGCTTCACAGGGGGGCCCTGCGAAGAGTACTCCGACGCTCAAGTTAGTAAGAGAGAGATGTGAGAGTAAGAGAATTCTGAAATGTAAAGAGTAGCTAACCTTAAACTGCTGAGTTGAGCTCTATTTATAGAGCAGGGGGAGAGAGGTGGTTCGCGCGCGGGGCGGACCACATAGCCAGACACGATCTCCACCAGCGGAGATGGTGGAGACCGAGATTTGCGGAGCAAGGCAATCGTGGGTGATTGCGTGTCGTCTTGCTGGGCGGGCGCCAGGCAACTGAAGATCGTGGGTGTGACCAAGGTCGTGACCCATGATCTCCCTCAGCGAAGTTTGCGGGACAGGGCAGTCGTGGGTGACTGCGAGCAAGTCCGGAGGCGCACGCTGTGCCCAAGGGGGAGCACGACCGCCTATGATGTTCGTATGGGCCCCAGTGCGCCTTGTCGGTCTTGGAGGGGCCCGGTGCGAAGGTTACTTAGGCGTACGCCCAAATAGTGATGTATCACAAGTCCCTCCTTAAAGAAGCCAACGTGTGCGTCCGTTGCTGTCTCCTGGCGGGCGTGCAGAAAGGTAGGTTTGGGAAGCGAGCGATGGAACCAACGCCGGGGGCATGCACGTGATTTAGGCGTACGCTTGGAGGTAAAGCCTTGGAAGCAAAGCCTTGGCGGCAACCCCTGGCGGCAAACCCTTGGCGGCAAACCCTGGCGGCAAAGCCTTGGAGGCAAAGCCTTGGAGGCAACCCTTGGCTGCAAAGCCTTGGAGGCAAAGCCTTGGCGGCAAAGCCTTGGCGGCAACCCTTGGCGGCAACCCCTGGCGGCAAAGCCTTGGAGGCGTACGCCCAAAATGTGCAGGAGTACTTGTCTCCACGCGGAGGGAGGAAACGGGAAAAGTCGGGCGTCCACATCGAGGGAAAATGGATCGTCAAAATTTCCAAGGCGGGCGGCCATGTGGTAGGTAGCGCTGTCCTGTCACAGACACGTGTCGCAACCCGGGTGGCCCGAATTTGAAAAAGCAGAAACGCCTCGTATACCGCGCTTGTGAGGGTATAAAAGGGCCAAAGGCAGCGTCTTTTGCACTTTTGCTTGCATTTGAGAGTTCGAGAGAGAGAAAACGAACCCTACGATTCGAGTCGCCGGAGTTGAGTAGCCGTCGTCGGAGGCAAAACACGATGGTTGCGAAGGAGAAATGGTCCGAGTACAGCGTTTCACGGTAAGCAACTTGTCGTGTTTGTGTCGATTGTTCCCGTGTTAGGGTTTTGCATTTTCATTCTCGTGAGTTTCTGGGTTTGGTGTGTTGGTCGAATGTTTGGTGTTGTTCCTGTTTGTTGGTGAGTCCGTCGCGGGCAATGGCGAAAATGGGTTGGGGGTTTGAAAGTAGGAGAGATAAGGTCGTGTTTATGTCTGTTGGAGATTTGAAAATGGGTTGAAGTTTCTGGGCTCCCTGTTCATCGTGTTCATGCCCCCTGATGAAGGAGGATGTTTCTGGGTTTCCTGGTTTTTCTGGGTTAATGGGGCGTGCGCCCTGTGTGAGTTGGCCGGGCGGTTTTAGTATGCTGGGAGTGAGTTGGGTCATATAATGATACTTGTGTGTTTTTCTGTTGGCAGGTTGCGAAGAGTGAGTAGTAGTTGATAACCAGGGCGAGCGCCGCAAATTGTTTCAACTGTCCAACGATCATCCACGTCTTCAGGTACCTCCTAATCCCTTGTGCTCTTGAGTTTTCTGGCGAGCGTTAGAGACCATGGTGGTCATTAGGGAGTTAGAAGAGGGTGAAGAACTAAGTAGAGTTAGTAGTTTGACTACACAGGGCAGTAGTTCTGTAGATTTGGAAGAGGTGCGTCGCTCATTAGACGAAGTGGTGCGGCGGGCAAGGGAATTGCTTTCGAGACGGGCGAGTGACGCAAAGGGCGCGCGGGGTGCTTATAGAGGGAGGATGGATCTAGTTACCTTGGAACCATCAAATGCGTCGGAGAGGACGGAGGAGGAGCAAGTGCTGGAGCTCTCCGACCGGGAAGAAGAAGAACCAGCGAGGTTAACGGATGAGCCCACGGGCACTCTGAGTGGATCGGCGGCCGAGGGGGAGCGCCTTATCATGTCCCGCGACGAGGTTACGTGGGACGCTGCAGAGGGGTTTGGGAACCCCGAGGTCAAGGCGACCAAGGGCCCGCCGGCGGAGCCATCAAGATTTGATGGCGAGGAGGATTTGAAGGCGGCCCAAGAGGCTTACTTTGGGCCAGGCTCTGGCCGAGAGACGAGCGGCATGGCCGTCGGCGTGTGGGACGACAATAATTCGATGTGGTGGACTCATCGGCGAGGGTTCATCGTGCATGAAGTGTTGTTGCAGGAGTGTAGCTCCGAACTGCCCTTCACCGATTTTGAGGTTGAAGTGCTGAATCACCTCAACTGCTGTCCAGCGCAATTGATGGCCAACGGCTGGCGGAGTTTGAAGTTTTTGCAGTATGCTGCTTGGTCAGTGGGCGTGGAGCTCACTGTGAGACTATTTTTGTACTGGTTTTCTGTGAAGCCTGGGGACAACGGGCGGGTGAACATCCAAAGGAAAGGGGGGAGCCTGAGTGGGTTTCCAGCAAGCATCAGCAACTGGAAGAACTGGAAAGACAGGTATCTCCCCATCGTACATAATGGTGTGGAGCGCCCGTGGTGGGTGAGGGAGCAGGATGACCGCCCGCTGTTCCCCGTGGCGTGGTCGGATGCCATCACAGGGGTGAGCCCGATTAAAAGAGGGCATATGAGCGAAGAGGAGCGACGAACGGATAGGCTCCTTACTTCGTTTTACCGAAATTATGAGCAAACATGTAATATGTTACCGAAATTATAGGCTCCTTTCTTCTGTTATCTGTGATGTGGTTGTTTGGATTGCGCCTAACCAGTTTGTTGTTTGTTTTGTAGCTATGACTGATGCACAGAGAAGGTCGGAGAACCAGGGCGCCGGGAGCTCGGCTGCGGGAGGCCGGGCGGGGAGGGCAGGCGAGCAGGGGCGCACGCAGAGCAGGGCATCGGCCGGAATGCGGGCGCCGCCAATTGCACCTAGTGGAAGGCCGAGAGCTTCAGGGCCTTCATCTCGCGCTCTAGTGGCTTCTGGGGGCGCGGGACAGGCGTCGACGAGCCTGTCGAGGAGGAGAGCGGGGCCACCAGTGCTGGCACTTGGTGGAATGAGACAGGCGGGTGCGCCGTCTGACAGGGGGAGGAGGCCCGACGGGAAGGGGAAAGGCCCGGCGGGGGGAGGTGAGAGGGAGGAACCGCCAGCGAAGAGGGCGCGCACGAGCGGTCCAGTGGATCCCGGGGTGTTTATCCACTGGGATGATGAGGAGCTGGATCGCTTCATCAAGGTGAGCCACCCGGATGGCGATGGTCCAAGCAACCCACGTATGGATATGTCAGCCGACCGGAGGGTTAACGAGAACGGGGAGGCTGAGTTTCCCTACTTGCCGTCACAGCCGAGTAAAGGGCGGTTCTCGGGCATAGCGTCCATACAATCCCTGTACTCCAATGGCACCTATGAGTGGCATGACTCCCTGGTGGCCGATGCCTACAAGCGCCCGCCTGCAGATTACGCGGCGCCCCACAGTATGATAGCGTCCGTAGCGTGTCACGCGGCGCAGACATTGTCGCACAATCTTGCGAAGGAGGTCGCCCGACTGAGAGAAGAAGCGAGAACGGCCGGTGGGGCCGAGCAGCTGAAAGCACTGGAAGCTGCTAAGGATAAGGCGCTCGAGGAAGCGCAGGCCGGGCGGGCGCAGGTGAAGAAGCTGGAAGAAGAAAAGAAGAGGGAGAGAGAAAGAAGGAAGAACGCGGACTAGGAGGCCGCGGAGGCAGTCCGAGAGGCGGCAACGCAGCGGGGGGAGGCGGCGGCTGCGAGGGCAGAGCTGGAGGCATATCAGGCGGGTGAGGCCCAGCGGATCGAACGTGCACGCCATGATGAGCGTAGACAGTGGTATTGGTTCTATGTCAATGCCACTTCTCGGGGGTTCGAGAACTGCCGCAAACAGCCAAACCTATTGAACCCTGAGCTTAATGAGGCGGGCATCGACTACACCTTCGAGGTGCTTCCCGATGGGCAAGGCGGGCAGGAGATCCGAATGCGGGCTGATAACGACGAGCCTGGCGAGCCCATGCCAGATATGCCTGAGGATTGGTCAATCCACGAGCTGGAGTTGGCCGAAGGGCGGTCGCAGCCTAGGCCAGGGGATGAGGGGTATGTGCCGCCGGCGGACGTCCAGAGCACTGCGGGAAATCAAGTGGACGTGGAGCAGCCGGCCGTGGCCGCGGATGGCAGAGGCGGGGAGGGTAGTGGCGAGCATGTCCCTGCAGCGGGCGCCACGGTGATCTCGGATGACTAGGTCATCCTTTGTAAATGATTTGTAATTTCTGGGGAGTGTTCCCCATTCTGAACTTGTAGTGGGCGTGTGTGCCTTGTTTCGAATTTGTATAGGGCGTGTGTTCCCTTTTATGTTGATGGATTTAATGGCCGTTTGGCCAGAATTAACGTGGGGCCGTAAGGCCAATTTTGATTAACGCGATAAATATAACTGTTGCTATGTTTTATCTGTTGGATGTATGTGATATTTGCGCAAGTGTATGTGGGTGTGTGTGTCCGCCCAACTGAGTTGGCGATCGGACTGTTGGGCTAGCCAGCCAAGAAGTAATGGACCAGCATGGGGTATGAGCAACTTCTCGGCTCATGGGCGCGCGGGGCACCAGAAAGAAAGCGTATGGAGGCGTCCCTCCAGCCTTCGAGCTCTTCATTGGAGCGTACGTTACTTGCGTGTGGCAAGTTGTTGTGGATTAGGCTGTGCCTAAGTTAGCGTAATCGAAACAAACGCGAATTTAAATGAATCGAGTAAATGGAAAAGAATGCCGTAACTATATTAATGTAATATACTGGCGATCGTTACATGAATTGAATAATTGCACAACGTAAAAGTGTACAAGAGATGACATAAATGCAAGAGTACATAAATGAATCAAAGTGTGATGTTGTTAACCATACGGTCAAGATACTTTCTAAGGCTCGCGACATTCCATGGGTTTGGTAAGCGGCGGCCGTCTAATGTAGAAAGCATGTACGCGCCACCAGGGATAACTCTGATGACACGGTATGGACCCTCCCAGTTTGGGTGCAGCTTGCCATGTGAGCGGTTCAAGCGATCGTTGGCGACGTCGCGAAGAACGAGGTCGCCAATTTCAAAGGATCGATGTTTGACCCTTTCGTTGAAGTACTTCGCCATGCGCTCTTTGTAGGCAGCCTGGCGGATGCTGGCGATTTCACGCACCTCTTCAAGTTCGTCTAAGGCGATTGCCCGACAGCCTCGGTTTGCCTCCTCATTGTAGTACAAGACTCTGTCGGAGAGAAAGGCGGTCTCGGCTGGGATCATGGCGGGCGACCCGTAAGTAAGGGTGTAAGGTGCCTCGCTTGTAGACTCTTGGGGCGTAATACGGTAAGACCATAGGACGGTTGGAAGCTCGTCCGCCCAGCGGCCTTTGGCGTTGTCGAGTCTGCGCTTCAACCCGTTCAGGATGATGCGGTTGGCGAGCTCGGTTTGCCCGTTGGTCGAGGGGTGCTCGACTGAAGTATTGCCGAGGGAGATGTCGTATTCAGCGCAGAAATCTCGGAAGGATTCGCTGATGAATTGGCGGCCGTTGTCGCTGATGATTCGCTGGGGGACGCCAAAGCGTGACAGTATGTTCTGCAAGACGAAAGTTTTCATCTGGGCAGAGCTGATGGACTTGACCGGTTCAGCCTCGATCCATTTAGTGAAAAGGTCGATCGCGACGATAAGGAACCGGCGCTGGCCCGTGGCGGTCGAGAATGGCCCGAGGATGTCGATCCCCCACACGTCGAAGGGCCAAGGGGATTCCATTGGGCGCATGTCCTCTCCTGGAATGTGGATGCGATTAGCGTGTTCTTGGCACTTTCTGCAGGTTTTCACCAGTGCTGTAGCGTCCCGAATGGTCGTGGGCCAATAGTACCCCGAGATGAGGACTTTGCGCTTCAGTGTGGGCGCCGCCTGGTGTGAACTGCAGAGCCCTTCGTGGAGCTCCTCGAGGATGAGGCGCGCGTCATTTGATCCCACGCATCTGAGGCAGGGCATGGAGTGACCTCGTCGATAAAGGTCGTTTCCCCAGAGGAAGTAGTGGGCAGCCCGGCGTACAACCTTTCGGGCTTCGTTCCTGTCTGCCGGGAGGGTGCCATCCCGGATGTAGGACATGATGGGCGTGCGCCAATCAGTCGTTGTTGAGATAGCTAGGACCATGGGACCCTCGATAGATGGGCGTTCTAAAGTGGTGCGAATGATGGAGGAACGGCCTCGGGCGTTTGGCTTAGAGGCCAGTTTGGCCAAAGCATCCACTCTGGTGTTCTTAGAACGTAGGATGTGCGAGAATTGGGCGGCCAGGATGTGATGGCGGAGGATGTACTTGGCCTTCTCCACGTATTTGAGGATAGTGGGCTCCTTGGCCTCAAAGTCTCCTTTCATGTGGCCAACCACCAGCTGGGAGTCACTATAGACGTGGATGTCCTGGGCACCCATGCCCACGGCGAGCTCGAGGGCAGCGATGAGTGCTTCATACTCGGCCTGATTGTTTATAGCCGGGAAGCGTATGTCGATGGCCTGCTCGATACTGTAACCGTCAGGGGATTTGACGATCACACCTGCGCCACGGAGCTTGGCGGACGAGGCCCCATCAATGTAGAGGTTCCACACGATGGGGGTAGGATTGGCGGGCGTCATCTCAGCGACGAAGTCGGCCAGTGCTTGGCCTTTGATGGCGTGTCGTGGTTCAAATGTGAGGCCGAATTCGAAGAGCTCGATCGACCAATTGACTAGGCGGCCCGCGATGTCGGGCTGATAAATGATTTGCCTCATGGGGCGGTCGGTGCGGACAATTATCACGTACTGTTGATAGTAGGGTCGCAGCTTTCTCGTGGAAACGAGTAGGCTTTCTCGTGGAAACGAGTAGGGCGTACACCAGCTTTTCAAGTAAGTGATACCGTGTCTCGGCGCCCGTGAGGACTTTGCTGGAAAAGTAGATGGGTCGCTATTCGTCTTTTTCCTCGATGATCAAGACGGAGCTAACTGCCACATCGGTTGCGGCCAGGTATACATAGATTGGCTTGCCGAGCGTGGGGGTGGTGAGGATAGGCGGCCTGCTCAGGTACGCCTTCAGTTGTTGGAACGCCTGTTCACATTCGGCTGTCCAAGTGAAGTTCTTTCCTCCATTAAGAGTCTTAAAGAAGGGTAAGCACCGGTGGCCCGTTCTTGCCAGAAAGCGGTGGAGCGCGGCTATGCGCCCGTTGAGGCGTTGTACCTCTTTCAGCGTTTTTGGGGACGCCAAGTCGATGATGGCCTGACACTGGTCCGGGTTGGCCTCTATCCCACACTGGGAGATCATGAAGCCTAGAAACTTGCCCCTGGCGACCCCGAAAGCGCACTTGGCAGGGTTGAGGCGCAATCGGTAATGGCGGAGAATCTGGAAGATTTCCTGTAGGTCATCCAGGTGGTCGCCACCAGCCTTCGTTTTGACAACCATGTTGTCAACGTAGACTTCGATGTTTTTGCCTATGTTGTCCTTGAAGAATCTGTCCATCATTCGCTGGTACGTGGCGCCTGCGTTCTTCAAGCCGAAGGGCATGACGTTGTAACAGTAGATGCCCTGTTCAATGATGAAGGCCATCTTGTCGATGTCCTTAGGATTCATCCTGATCTGGTTGTAACCTGAGAAGGCATCGAGGAAGCTCAAGGTGGCGTACCCGCAGGTGTTGTCCACCAACTTGTCGATGCTAGGGAGTGGATGAAGGTCCTTGGGGGTCGCCTTATTCAGGTCCGTGAAATCCTACATACCTTTGGCATTGTCGTTTAGGCCATATAAACGAGAAACGCCTAGAGAAGCTCCATAAAGATGGACTTCTAAGCTCATTTGATTTTGAATCATATGATGCTTGCGAATCTTGTTTACTTGGAAAGATGACAAAGGCACCCTTCACTGGACACAGTGAAAGGGCGTCCGACTTATTGGGGATCATACATAGTGATGTATGTGGACCTATGAGTACTCAAGCTAGAGGTGGTTACTCTTCATCACGTTCACTGACGACTTCAGTAGGTTTGGCTATGTCTACCAAATGAAGCACAAGTCAGAGTCTTTTGAAATGTTCAAAAGATTTCAAAATGAAGTGGAGAACCAACTTGACAAGAGAATCAAAGTCCTTCGATCCGATCGAGGAGGCGAGTATTTGAGTCAAGAATTTATTGATCATCTTAGAAGTTGTGGAATAGTCTCACAACTTACTCCTCCTGGAACCCCACAGTGGAATGGTGTTTTTGAGAGGAGGAATCGGACTTTATTAGATATGGTCCGATCTATGATGAGTCAAGCTGATCTTCCGCCTTCCTTTTGGGGGCATGCTCTAGAAACTGCTGCGTTCACACTTAACCGTGTTCCGTCTAAAGCAGTTGAGAAGACACCATATGAGATATGGAATGTGAAGAGGCCCATTATGTCTTATCTCAAGGTTTGGGGATGTGAAGTTTACGTTAAGCAACAGTCTAACGATAAACTGTCTCCCAAATCCCTCAAGTGCTTGTTTGTAGGATACCCCACAGAAACAAGGGGATACTATGTTTACTACCCAGCTGACAACAAAGTGTTTGTAGTCAGAAGTGGATTCTTCTTGGAGAAGGATCTAGTTTCCAAAAGAAACAGTGGGAGTAAGGTGGATCTTGAAGAAATTCAAAATCCACAAAGCACATCAGAGGCACAGACGGAAACTGGAGAAGTACCACAAGACGTTGTGGAAGCTCCTCCGGAAACACAAGGACCACGAAGGTCTGATAGGACACGTTTTCAGCCAGAGAGATATTACGGATTTCTCGTGACTGAAAACAGAGATGTGTTGCTCACGGAGCGTGGTGAACCCACCACCTATCAAGAGGCCATCGTAGATCCCAACTCTGAGAAATGGGTTGAAGCCATGAAGGCTGAGATGCAATCTATGTACGACAACAAGGTATGGACCTTGGTCGCTCCACCTGAAGGGGTAAAACCCGTAGGGTGCAAGTGGGTTTTCAAGGAGAAAACAGACATGGATGGCAATGTCAACGTCTTCAAGGCGAGGCTAGTTGCGAAGGGATTCACGCAACGTCATGGTAGAGACTATGACGAAACGTTTTCGCCTGTTGCAATGGGCAAGTCCATTAGGATCCTCCTTGCCATAGCCGCATATTATGACTATGAGATATGGCAGATGGATGTCAAAACAGTGTTCCTTAACGGAAGGCTGCTCGAGGATGTGTACATGACACAGCCTGAGGGGTTTGTATGTCCAGAGGAACCAGAGAAGGTATGCAAGCTTCAAAGATCCATTTATGGATTGAAGCAAGCATCCCGGAGATGGAATCATCATTTTGATGAGGTAGTTAAAGAGTTTGGCTTCTCACAAAACGAAGATGAGCCTTGTGTTTACAAGAAGGTTAGTGGGAGCACAATTGTGTTCTTGGTGCTATATGTCGATGACATATTGCTCATTGGAAATAATATTCCTACCTTAGAGATTGTTAAATCTTGGTTGGGAAAATCATTCTCAATGAAGGACTTAGGAGAAGCTGCATATATTCTAGGCATCAAGATCTATAGAGATAGATCTCGAAGGCTTCTTGGATTGAGTCAGAGTACATACTTGGATAAGATACTGAAACGGTTCAGTATGCAAGATTCCAAGAAGGGATTTATACCAATGAATCATGGATTAGTCCTGAGCAAGAAACAGTGTCCTAAGACACTTGCTATCTGCTGCTTAACATGCATTTATATATAGATAGACAGATAGATACATAAAATTATCAAATAAAACATAAAGTTACCACATCACAGAATGGAAATCGAAGGGCAGACAGCTCCATAGTTTCTTCAATGTTAGATACGGCTTCTACAAATAATTCAATAATAAAAAATACAAGTAAGTATTACTAAATATTTTAATGAAACCTTTTTTTGTGTGTACAAGTGAAATAAGCTAGCAGATGTCATAGAATGCAACAAATGAAGTTTATATATTATGTAACAAAAGTATAGCACGTACCCTTTTTAGTGCTTCATTGATCTGATGTATTTGTATCTTTTTCATGCTTTTATAATCATCATCGTCGTCGTTGTCGTTGCTATTGTCGTCGTCTTCAAACTTACTTCCCATCTTGATGGTATATATATATGAGATATTATAAAATCAAGAACACATTTTTAGGAAATAAAACCACAATAGAGGAAGAAAGATTTTGGCTTAATGCTAAAGGGAAAGAAGTATGTTGAATGCGTGAAAAAAGAGGAATAGCTGCTAGGCTTTTATAGTGCTTTATAAAAGGTTATCATAGGAAAATAATAAACAAAATGTAGTGCGTATCAATTATTATGGTATCATTATTGCGAAAAATAATGACAATAATTACATTTACAAATCATTTGAAGAGTTTACATTTCAGATATATATTATGACACGTAATATGGACATGTGGATATATATTACAAAAGTTTTATCTTTACACATATTATCGATGTGTTAATATATTAATGTAAATACTTTATCATGACACGTATTATGTGCGTGTCGATATATAGTACAAAAGCTTTATCTTTACACGTATTATCGACGTGTCAATATATATATATATATATAATACAAATGCTTTATCATGACACGTATTATGGGCATGTCGATATATATTAGCAATGCTTTATCTTGACAAGTATATATTATGAGCATGTTGATATATATTACAAGTATTTTAAAATTTTATATTTGTAATCTTAGTATAATAAGTTTCTTCTATATTTAAAATTTTTAGAGCGACACTCCTCTATGTATATATATAGTCCTTTAATTGATAAAGAAAGAAAATAAATAAATTATAATGAGATAAAAAAAATTTCTCATGACTTAATATGAAGACTTTAGCCTATATATTTGTAGACTTGTTACATTTCGCTTGGTTCCAATATATTTAATTGTATGTTTCTTACACCAAGGAGAAGAATGATAATTAGGGGCGGAGGCGGGGTTTTTTATTGAGGGGGTGGGGGGCAGGGGGAAATTTTGTTTTTGTTGAAGGTCATTTTAGTCCTAATTAAATGTATGTTTTAACGTTCATTTTGGTCCTTTATATTTTAAAATGTTCAAATTGGTCCTAAATATTGACAAAATGCTTTATTTTGGTCCTAAACTATTGAATATGATCATATTTATCTCATTTCAAGTTCGAATGTGATGAGTTTAGAATTACGTATTATTCTGAAGACTACTAGTCAGGGCCATCAACAAATGAGATAAAATCGATCATAAAAATAAACCGCTCATTTCATAATACGTGTTACGATGATATTAGTATTATAAAGTTTATTTTATAGTTAAAATTTACCACATTCTTGTATATATGTTTATAGTCCTTTAATTTATATAGAAAGAAAATAAATATTTTAAGAAGAGATATAAAAAAAAATATTGAGGAGATTTTGTTATGCATGACTTAGGGTCAGTTCGTTTCCATTTTTTTTAAAATTTGTTTTGATTATAATCATGGTTTGATTATAATCAAATTTGATTATTTTTGTAGTGGTGTTTGGATGATTGTTGATTATTTGGTGTGAAATTATTAAAATGGGTATGTAATGATTGTGGTAGGTGGATAAAAAGTAAGGAAATTGATAAATTGTATAGGGGTATAAATGGAAGAAAAAGTTGGAAAAAGTAAGNTCTTGCACCGAGGAAAAGAATGACAATGTTACTGATCGAAGTACCTATTTAAAGTTTTGAGGTTTCACTAGGAGTTCAATCGGGGTCGGACTAGTAATAATAAAATAAATTAAAAATAATATATTTAATTTAATATAATAAAAATAAATTAACAAATAATAAAATATATAATAAACCCTTTAAATTTAAGCTTGATTGAATGAGAAAGTGAGAACTCAGAAGATAAGAGATTAAAATGTTAAATTGCAAACTAGTAAGTAGTGCATTGTTTTGAATCCAAACTTAACAAAAAAAAAAAACATCTTATAAGGGCTTTGCTGCAAAAAGATCCATAGCTATAGCACCCCATTTTTCAACCTCTAGATTTGTCTTTTTTTGTCTTGAGATTTGTGCAATAAAATTTGTTGCACAAATCTCAAAGAGAAAAAAAAGGTAAATCCAATGGTTAAAAATGGAGTACTATGGCTATAGTGCTTTTTGTAGATTTTTCCCATCTTAAAATAACATCATTTTGATTAAAAAAAAAACAAATATTGGGGACCAATTCAACTCCAAAAAAGCTCAATTCAGGTTGGTTTTTCCATTTCATATGGCCAGTTCTTAATTAAGGCAGTTTCCTATAGACTCAGACTATATCACTAGTCAGTTGCTAATTCAACCGATCCTATTTTTTTAATAGTGCATTTACAAAGTCGATTAGGGAAAATCTTGTGAAGCTTATCTTATTAAGATAATGTACGAGTGAGTATGAAGATATATATATATATATATATTTGTGTAATGTTGATAAAATTCGATACATTTGAGTCATTTTAAATTGAGAAAATGTGTGAAGAATTATATGTCTATTTCTTTAGTGCAAAAATCATAACCAAAAAGGCAAGTAATATAATATCGTATTGTAGAAAATGTATTAGTGTATCAACTATATCTATAGATGATTAAAAAAAATCATACTGGTCAATGGTAAATTTGTTTTAAGATTATACGATTCAATAAAATATAATCTTGGCATCCTAATTCACGAAAATAATGATATTAATTATAGTTATGAATTATTTAAAGAGTTTTCATGTCAATACATATCTTGACACGTATTATAGACGTGTCGATATACATTACAAATATTTTACCTTAACACGTATGATGGGTGTGTCAATATACATTACAAGTGCTTTATCTTGACACATACATATTATATGCGTGTAAAAAATAATGGCATTAATTATAGTTTTGAATTATTTAAAGAGTTTTCATGTCAATATATATCTTGACACGTATTATAGACGTGTCGATTTACATTACAAATATTTTATCTTAACACGTATGATAGGCGTGTCAATATACATTACAAGTGCTTTATCTTGACACATATTACATGCGTGCCAAAAATAATGACATTAATTATAGTTTTAAATTATTTAGAGAGTTTTTATGTCAATATATATCTTGACACGTATTATAGACGTGTCGATATACATTACAAATATTTAAACTTGATACGTATGATGGGTGTGTCAATATACATTACAAGTGTTTTATCTTGACACGTATTATATGTGTGTCAATATTATAATATGGAGGTGGATTCTCTGCATTCTCCTCTATCTTTATATTTTTTTGTACATTTTAAAGAGGTAAAGAAAGAAATAGATAGAGAAAATGTGAGTCCCACACATTAATTATTTGTGGGACCCAAACTTTTTCTCTCTACCTCTTTTTTTATCTCTTTAAAATGCATAAAAAATATAGAGAGCAAATACAAAGGATAATATCATAAAGTCTCTTCTATATTTAAAATTGGGTAAATTACACTTTGATACCCTGTGGTTTGACCCTATTCAAATAAGTCCCATATGTTTTGAAAACCTCCCAACGTTAGTCCTTTGTCTATTTTAAATTACAGTTTAGTCCTGAAAACTTCAAGTCCCTTTCACTTTAGTCCCTGACTATCAAAATGAAAGTGAAAGAGCATCCCTGAAGATTCTCAAACCTTATATCTTGGTCCCTAATCCATGAATTCTTCATGTAATGGAATAGAAATGCAAAAACAACACAAATTAAAGCAAATGATAGAGGGCCCAAAACTGAAAACGCAGAAAATTTAAAACCCACCGGAAAATGCCCAAAACTCACCGGAAAATGTACGAAAATCGCCAAGAAATTCAAGAACTCATCCAAAAACCTCAATTCTCACTCAAATAATCTCCCTCAAATGCTTTAAAAAAAGAATTTTCGAAAATCCAAACTTTTGAGGAGGGAGGTGATAGAAGAAATGTAAGGGATTTTAGAATTTCTCTCTCGGAATTACGAAATGTAAGGGAATTTTCTATCACCTCCGTCCTCAAAAGTGTGGATTTTCGAAAATTCTTTCTTTAAGCATTTGAGGGCGATTATTTGAGAGAGATTTCAATGAGAATTGGGGTTTTTGGATGAGTTTTTGAGTTTCTCGGCGATTTCCGTATTTTTTCCGGTGGGTTTTAAATTTTCTGCGTTTTCAGTTTTGGTCCCTCTGTTATTTGCTTTTAATTTGTGTTCTTTTTGCATTTTTATTCTATTTCATGAAGAATTCATGGATTAGGGACTAAGATGTAAGGTTTGAGAATCTTCAGGGATGCTCTTTCACTTTCATTTTGATAGTCAGGGACTAAAGTGAAAGGGACTTGAAGTTTTCAGGACTAAATTGTAATCTAAAATAGACAAAGGACTAACGGTGGAAGGTTTTCAAAACATATGAGACCAAAACTGAGACAAAAAAAGATATAAGACTGATTTGGGACCTGGAGCAAAGATACATGACTAAATACGAGACAAAAAAAGTTATAGGCTAATTTGGGAACTAGAGCAAAGTTACGGGACCAAATTCACACTTTGGCCAAAAAAAAAAAAGTGTTGAGGAGCTTCTTTTTTTTATGCATAACTTGATATTTAGAGAAAATATCTTATACTTTAGCTTACATATTTTCAGGCTTGCTTCATTTCGCTTGGTTCCAACATGGTTACATATTTTCAGGCTTGCTTCATTTCGCTTGGTTCCAACATGGCAACATATATGTTTGGCTTCCTATTTCAAAAGTGACAAGACTTATTGGTCAAAAGAAAAATGGTGTCACAAGCAATTTTTGGGCTGAATTCTTTTTGTTTTAATATAAATCAACAATAATTTAGTAGTTATAAATGAGTTGTACTTCAAATAAGAGAATCAAGATTTGATCATTGGACTAGACATTATTTGAAGAGTTTTAACTCTTCCCTCTTGACCTAAATGAGACAATTCTACGAATATGCGGAAGGAACTCATGATTAATAAAATATATATATATAATAATTTTTTTTTCCTATTTGCCACGTAATGTTGAGATGTGATTTGGAAAAATACAAGCTAAGTGAGAAAACTCCGTTAACATTTTTAACAAAAGGGGTAAAATAGTTGATAGATACCCTGTCTCCGCTTCTGGTAATCTTCTCCTTAATTCCTGCAAGGACAACTCCAGTGGGGGTTTTAGTCCCCAGAAGAGCCTCCGATGCCTAAGTCAGAATTTCGGCAGAGTAACAGTAATATCTTAATCAAATCAACTTACCTTTTACCTCGTGAATCTCCTATTTATAGGGCTGAAGGGGGAAGCGTCCTGCCTAGGTCTGCGGCCTAGTCCATTATCCTCCTAGGTTAATTACGTAGGCCTGGGACTGTCGGCTCGTGTGTTTCCACTACGTTTGTGGTCCCCCCTTCCAAGGTTGCTCAGGTCGTCCGTTCTTCCGACCGGTCCTCTGGGTATCCGAGCGATGGACTCCTTGGTCCTTATTCCGTAGGACCCTTTGGGCCTTACTTTACCAAGGTCCATTGGGCCTTGCTCTATCAGTACTCCTTGATCCTTATTCTGTAAGACCCTTTGGGTCTTACTTTATCAAGGTCCATTGGGCCTTACTCTATCAATAGTGTTCAAAAATTAAGATCTTATTTATGTAATTTTAAAGTTCGAATAAGTCTTTTGTATTTTAGCCTAAAATAATATATATTTGAATTAAGTGTTGATTTTTTGCACCCAAAATGGATAGTGAAAGTAAATGTATCCAGCTTTGAAGATTAAAAACCTAAATATGCCTAAGCAAGATTTATTTACTTAAACTAACGTAAAGTGTAATTTTAATCACTGTGTCACATTATTGCAACAACCATTAATCAATCAACTTGACTCAACATTTGACGTTCTCACAATATTAAAAACACTCATTATAATAATAATTATATGCAACAGAAAATATATCCCACTTGGTTGAATCTTTTTCTCTTCTTTATGAACTAGGCTTCAACGAGAAGTTCGATTTATTTATTGGCAAAGATGGCTCGGTGGATCTTTGTATGAAGTTGAAAGCAAAGCCCAAAAATAAAGAGTACTATCAATTATAATTATTTGATGCCAATATGAAAACTTCCATTCTAAGCATTGACTAAAGAAATAACACCATATAATTTGTTTTGTTGAAAATTTCCACAAACCTTGTACCTTATTTTTTTTTCAAAATTTGTCACAAAAAAAAAGAAGTAATCTTATATCATCAAAATCTACCATAAACTAAGTGTAAAAACCAAATAAAAAGTTCCAGAGGAAAGACCTAAATCCTAAATACGACTCAAATTAAATACAGATCAGAAATAACATGCCAAAATTTTATCAATCACACTCACTATAAAAGGTTCCAGTGATTCAAGGTTTTCTTTCAATCTTTCAAGTGTCACTTTTCCAGCATTTATCAATCACATAGCCCTTTTAGAATTATAGGGAATAAAAAAAACCTACAAAAATTTTGAGCTCTCAGGTCTTTTTATTTCTTTTTTTATTTACACTGAATCTCTCAATAGTCTTCGACCCAAGTCCTCTGCATTTAGAGGATCCTCTAGAGTCCTCTACACTTGTTACGCCTGAGTAAAACGCAGATTAAATGGTACGTTTCATTAAATAAGGTCACCATGTGACACGATCTCAACGGCAAACACTAAACCCGATAGCTAAAAATTGCCCGAATACAGAAAACTCTAGAGAGGTCAAATTTAGAAGATCCAATTTCCAATAGACAATAGCCATTCCCTATCCACAAAAAGAAACAGATATGGAGATCGTTTAACAGTGAACACTCCACTATATCAGTAATGGCATTGCTGGTATCATAGCTACATAACTAACTATAATCATTGTGAATACCAAGCACTGGCAGTATCCCCCAATCAGCAATTAGTCTAATCCTCCCGATTGTAAAAATCATCCAAATTAGTTTTGCATCTATTAATAAAGTTTTTTTTCTTTTTCTATACATATGACCCGATTCAAACATGAAATATCATGATTAAGAAATTTAATTATTTACAAATTGTGCTGGACTTTGTTTGTGAAGAAGACTTCCTTAATCATTACCTCCCTTGAATTTTCTGTCATTCCTTCTTTTGCCTTTACCCTTTTCTTATTTTTCTTAACTTAGTTTTATTTCCTTCTTCATTATTATACCTTCAATGATTTTTTCACCTACCAAGAAAATACCCTTTTTCTAAATCTTAAACTTGTGTGTTCCTTTCCCTTTCTTCAAGCTTAGTCATGTCTCTTTCAATAATTTTTTGTTCACTCCTCTTTTTCTGCTACAGCTGATACTGCTTTCACTTCAAAACTTTGAGATACTACTTTAAGTCTTGTCTTATGGTTTTATCTTTGGGTCCTGAGAAAGACAGAGAAAGAAATTGACTTTGCAGTATAGTCATTCTTCATGGACTTGTGGGATTCATGGGTTGGCTTCATTCTTCTGTTCTGTAGCTTCTGGTCTGCTATTCTCTGTGATCAAGATGGTAAGGGTTACAATTTTCTCAACATTTGTCACTAGTGTGTTTCATTTTAATATATAATTTTCAGTCAACTACTTTCAAATGCCAAAGCCACTTGTTTTTAACTGTAGTATTATTAAGATCAATCACAATCTGATGATTCCTTTTCATGGTTTTTGACAACAGCTAGTAAATTTGGAGAAAACCCCTTTTGATCCATGAAAACTAGTCTACTTCCTTTCAATTTAGTCATTAAAAGAATCTCAATGTAGCCCTTCCATCCTATCTCCATCCAAAATTTAACACCAAATGTAAGCTATAAAGTGTAAATTAGCAGTGTAAGATAACAATCCGGTAAGTTTGGTGTAAATTTTTGAATGGTAACAAGATGAAAATGGCAATACTAAAATCATTTCAGTGATTGAAAGACTATTGAAAAAAAAAATATGTACACCAAGCTACACCAATCTGTCAGTGAACAAATGGGTTTTCCTCTACTTTTTGTCTTTACTTTGTGTGACAATGCCATATTTCATGCCAAAAACTGCTCCCGATTTGGAACTTGTTCTTATGTTTCTACTGGAAAATTGAAGTTGTGTAAACCAGAAATTTTAACATTCATTTCATTATACTTTCTTGATGTAACCAGAAATTTTTATCCGCCACAGTCATAAATATCACGATACAAGCATATTTTTTCTAGTAAGGCCAACATTTGTTTAGTTCAAGTTTTCTCATTCATGCGACAGGTTTCTTGAGTCTATCTTGTGGTGCAAGAAACAGTTTCAATGATTCATCTAACATTTCATGGACCCCAGACAATACATACATAAGCACAGGCAAGACAACAACAATAGGTTACAATGAAGGTACCTCCTCATTAAATGTCTCAGCTCGGTTCTTCCCAGAATCACGAGGCCGCAAATGCTACAGGATACCAGTGGACAATGCAACAAGTCTTGTTCTTGTTAGAGCAAAATTCTTGTACAAGAACTATGATGGGCTTGGAACTCCCCCTACTTTCTCTGTCTCCCTTGGGACAGCCATTGCTGCTACTATAAATCTGGCTAAAGATGATCCTTGGACCGAAGAGTTTCTATGGACAGTCAACAAGGATATGCTGCCATTCTGTTTAATTGCTATGCCAAATGGTGGATCTCCTGTAATTTCTTCCCTCGAAATCCGACCACTTCCTCAAGGGGCCTACACAAATAGTATGGAAGACTTCTCAGATAAGCTACTAAGGAAGAGTTATCGAATTGACTGTGGCCACACAAATGAGTCCATCCAGTAAGAATCGTATCATCCTTCACATGGAAACTTGGGAAAAATGCAAATGTGCCCCCACCCCCCTCTCACACTCACACACATAAAAAGAAAAACAGAGAAAAACCAACTATGATATTTCCCTTCAGAATTTAAACTCGTTTGTCCTTCAACTTTGAAAATTGAAAAATATCCGCATCAACTATCATATTTTTCTTTAAAAAAAATGTAAACCCTTTTCTCCATTTTCAAGTTACCAAGTAATGGAGATCCCAGTACAAACTTTGTCGATTATTCTTTCTAGCTGAATGGCAATGCACCATGTGAAAAGTGGAAGAGTCTGAGATGGCATCTCCAATAATGGAGTTACCAGAAAAATAGAAAGAAGGGTTTAAATTTTGAAGGATATTTGTTGGATTTTGCAATTTCCCCTATACAATTTTGTTTATTTATTAAGGTTTTCAAGGTTTAGTTGTGTACACACAGGTATCCCATGGATCCATATGATAGAATATGGGATCCAGATAGAAGTTTCACACCCTTTCATGTTGCAACTGGATTTAAGGTTCTGCTTACTTTCAACCAATCCAATCTTGTGGAAAAGCCACCAGCAATTGTTCTTCAAAGTGCGAGAGTTCTCGCACGGCGAAACACACTGACATATAACCTCTCTCTCGATGCATTTGGGGACTACTATATCATTCTCTATTTTGCTGGGATTCTTCCTGTTTTCCCTTCATTTGATGTTATCATAAATGGAGATCTTGTGGAATCAAACTACAAGATAAAAAGTTCAGAAATCAGCGCTTTATATGTTGTGAGAAAAGGAATCAGCAGCTTGAATATAACACTGAGAAGTATCAGCTTTTACCCTCAAATCAATGCGCTAGAGGTTTATCAGATGGCTGACATTCCTTCTGAAGCTTCTTCAACCACAGGTTCCTCACCATCTTTTCTGATCATACACATCATTTTAATTTCAACCATAGTTAAATATAACTTAAATTACGGTTTTGGTCCTTTCAATTTGTGTTATTCCAGTTTCAGCACTACAGGTTATTCATCAGTCCACTGGGTTGGATTTAAGATGGCAAGATGATCCATGCTCGCCGTCACCATGGGATCATGTTGGATGTGAAGGAAGTCTTGTTACATCATTGTTTGTACCTTCTTTTAAGTCTTTTCTAAACGAATGGTTCTTCTAGTTATTTCATTGGTGATCTAACATAAATTTTTTTCAGGGATCTCTCTGGTGTGAATTTCAGATCAATTAGTCCTACATTTGGCGACTTGTTGGACCTTAAGAAATTGTAAGATTCCTTGGCTTGAATAAACTTCAACATCATTTGCTCTTTTTCTTATGTTTGTCTTGCTATGTATTGTTTATCAGAGATTTACACAACACATCGCTGGCTGGTGAAATACAAAACTTGGGCAGCTTGCAACATCTTGAGAAATTGTAAGGACTCCCATGTGTAAGAACTTGAGCATTGTTTTATGCAGAGAGTGATAATACTGCTCTAAAATTTCAGGAACCTGAGTTTCAATCACTTAACATCCTTCGGTGAAGAGCTGGAAAACATGGTTAACCTTCAAATCTTGTGAGTTACACTTCTAAGTCTTAACATGTCTATAAAACTCAAGGGTTTGTGTAAGATATCAAATTTTGAACTCTTCACTAATCAAATTGTTATCAACGATAAGATTAAGCTGTTAAGTGAGGACCAATAAGAGTACCTGTTGGGATCCCGAAATATGATATATAGGCAGCAAAAACTGGATAGCAACTTCTGAAATATATGGGCAGAAAAAGGACCACAGAGGATATATTGGGGAGATTCTAGGCATTTGTTAGAAAAATAGGAGTAAAAAAGAGAGAGAAGGTTGACAGAAGGATAGGCAGAAAACTCGGGAAATTTGTGGAGGTTCTAGCCCCTTGAAAAGCCAGGGTTTTGGCTTTTCTTATGTATTTTTTTCCTATTTCAACTATAACTTTAGATGTTTGGGTAAAAAAAAAAACTATAACTTTAGATGAGACCCTTTCATCCTGACAACTTGGTAATGAAGGCTCAAATACTCCGTAAATTACCATCTCCTTGCAAAAACTAAAGCTATTAAATCAAGAAGGCCCATGAATGATTTTATTAAAATATCTTACACATGCATTAATCATGATATTCTGTCTCAAACCAGTACTGCAGAAAAAAAAAATTGTTATTAATCTTACAATCCTTTCCTTTTCCCTGTAATTATAGGGACTTGCAAAACAACAGTCTCCAAGGCTTGGTTCCTGATAGCTTGGGAGAGTTAGAAAACCTTCATTTCCTGTAAGTCTAACATTAGAAAAATACGTTGTCAAGCCATATGAGTATATGGCAATCTTTTTCTTCCTTTCTATTTGAAAATTCTGTATATTTTTCTTTTGTTTTCACAATAAAGTCTCTTGCATTCTTCAGTAATCTGGAAAACAACCAACTACAAGGTCCACTACCAGGATCTTTGAACAAAGAAACTTTAGAGATCAGGTAAGGAAGTAGTAGATTTATCTCTTTAAACAATTATGAACATTAATACCTCGATATTGTGCAGAACATCGGGGAATTTGTGCCTTTCTTTCTCCACATCCATATGTGATGATGCATCTTCTCCTTCAATTGAGACACCACAAGTTACAATAATACCAAGAAAGAAGCACAGTGCACATAACCATCTAGCAATCATACTAGGAGTGGTCGGTGGAGCCACACTATTGCTTCTCCTGATCTGTCTTTCAGTATTGCTACACATGACCAAAAAGAGATATGAAGTCTCTCACACAGCAAGTATGCCATTTTTCTATTAAATCATTAGAGCTTCTATAGCCTTTCTTCCAAATGTTATACAGATTGTTATTCTGAATTTTAGGAGAAGAAATGGATCTAAGGAACTGGGGTGCAGCAAAAGTCTTTTCCTACAAGGAAATCAAAGCAGCTACAGGAAACTTTAAAGAAGTTATAGGAAGGGGCAGTTTTGGATCAGTGTACCTTGGAAAGCTTCCAGATGGAAAATCGGTTGCTGTTAAAGTTCGGTTGGACAAAACCCAACTGGGAGCTGACTCTTTCATCAATGAGGTTCACTAAACCATCTTGAAAATAACATTATCTGCTTCCACCACTGACAAGACATCTTAGCATATATGTCATACTCAAATCTTTTTATTTTCTTAATTTTAAAGTTCCACAAAACGAGCTGCTCTAAGAAAACTATAACTTGCATCACCCTGAGCTGGACTATAGAAGTCTCACTGAATTATAGGAAAAGCACTGGCTCAACATTTTGTATATTTATGGAAGAATTAGATCCTTATTACACATTATCTTGAATCACTTGACTCTCTTTGTTTATCTTTTTCTGTTAAATCTGATTCCATTAGGAAATTATCATTCTATTTTCCTCGTCTTCAGTTAACTCTCTCACATCTTCTGTTATGTTTAGGTTCATCTTTTGTCAAAAATCCGCCATCAAAATCTGGTGTCATTGGAAGGATTTTGCCACGAATCAAAACACCAGATATTAGTATATGAATACTTGGCTGGTGGATCCCTAATAAATCACCTCTATGGTAATCTAAATTCTTGCACATTAGTTCCTGGTTCATCTTTCTTTTCTTCACAAATTTCAACAAATGGCTCATCTTTCTTTAACTGGATACTTTCTTTCTCTCCAGGAACAAACAGCCAAAAAACTTCCTTAAGCTGGGTTCGCAGATTGAAAATTGCAGTTGATGCAGCAAAAGGTACAGACTAAGTTCTTAAATAATATAAATTAGAGAACGTCAAATAGATGTAACCATTTTTGTTCAAAAACAATAATAATAATAATAATAATAATAATAATAATAATAATAATAGGTAACTATTCTTAAATCCTCCAAGACCAAGTTCTTGTAATCATTTGACATTTCTAGAGGGAAGAATTAGTACTGTTACTTCGGTAAATTATGGACTCTGAAGATGTTGACATGAGCATAAGACAAAATACAAACACAAATGCATATAATTTCAGAAAGCATAACTTACAAGTTGGTACATCAAAAACACTCTTATGTCTAAGGCTCTTTCAATGTTTTGGAAGGATTGGATTATTTGCACAATGGAAATGAACCACGAATCATACACCGCGATGTCAAGTGCAGTAATATACTCTTGGATATGGAGATGAATGGCAAGGTCTGTGATTTTGGCCTTTCTAAGCAAGTAACAAAGGCAGATGCAACTCATGTCACCACAGTTGTTAAGGGCACTGCTGGCTACCTAGACCCTGAGTATGTTCTTAAGAATTAAGAAATAATAGTTTCCAAATATCACAATACTATTTTAAACTTATTTCCATGACCAGGTACTATTCCACCCAGCAGTTGACAGAGAAAAGTGATGTATACAGCTTTGGAGTTGTTCTTTTGGAACTCATTTGTGGAAGAGAGCCATTGAGTCACTCTGGTACTCCCGACTCTTTCAATTTGGTGTTATGGGTAAGCAAAAGCTCCATTTGTTGTTTCTACAAATCCATAGTTATTAAAGATATTATTACATCTCTAATTGATGCAAAATTCTATTGCCTTTCCAATGGAAGCTTAGTTGTATTGCTCTTGGTAGTGTTAATGTATGTCCCAACTCCCTCAAAGTTGAGCTTTCACAGCTCTGTCAAGAAACAGCATTGTAAATCCCTCCACAGTTCTCACTAGTTACCCAACTCACTAAAATGAATAGGCTTTGCTAGACTCTATTTGTGGCAGAAGAATCAGATGTTCAATAGAGGTAATTTAGGACTTGCAATGCTTACCTAATCATATTTTCATATGGTTATGGTACATGTATGAACAGCTCAAACTTTATCTAAAATGTGCCCTACTATTGAAGAATTTTGAGTAAGGACCTACACTTCTTGATCAAGTATTTTAATAGTTGATCAACAAAATAATGATAAAGCGCAATTATTTGGTCTAATATTTAAACCAGATGCTCACCCGTGAATGTGTGGTTCTAAAGCATAAAAAAGTTACTACAATCCTCCCAATTTATAATTTTCCTTTTTTCTAGTGTTTTGTGGTTATATCAAATATGCTTAGCTGCAAATTTTCCTAGTTCTACATTGAAAATTTTGACTATATTGTTGTACATTATGGAGGAATTTAAAATGTTGTTTCTTAACTACCAACTGCAGGCCAAGCCTTACTTACAGGCAGACGCATTTGAAATTGTGGATGAAAGTATAAAAGGGACTTTTCATCTAGAAAGCATGAGGAAGACAGCCTACATTGCTGTAAAGTCAGTGGAAAGGGATGCATCACTGAGGCCAACTATTGCAGAAGTATTAGCAGAATTGAAGGAAGCTTATAACATTCAGCTCACATTTCTTGAGTCTTTCTAAATTGTTAAGTTAAAAAATAATACCGATGAAACTAATTATGTTATATAGAGAAGTACAATTTCACAGCAGAGAAAATAGGAGATATCAATATACTGAAATCTATTAAATTATGATGGAATTGATGGTCATTTTGTTACTTCAAGCCCACCAATAGCAGCCACATAAACAAGGACTCTTTGTTTAAAGCCCATAAAAATCAGAGAGTAGAATCCCATAATAATTCAGAATTTCCTCAAAATCAACACATTCTAAGTTAACAAGGATTCATAATCATTACACCATATTAAAATTTAACAAGCAGATGTAATAACTGGTACAACAGTTGAGCTATCTAAATACCTAGTGATTTAACCTAAATGATAATTCTAAAGCAGGAAAAGTTCAAACAACAGTCACAATTAACTTTACCATGTCGCTTAGTTTCATTTACACAAGAGACATTTCTAAGTTGACCTACAAAGCAATTCATGGACTAAGAGGAGAAACGCCTTCGAAGATAGAAGAACAAAGCAGTTGATCCAGCCAAAGCATATGGGAAAATAGTCCAAATCCCCTGTTTAAATTTTCAAGTCAAATTTGCATAGTTTAACAAGCATAAGAATTTTATGGTTCAAAATAATTTTTTTAGTACCACTACGGTTGCAACAGTTGCAAGGGCAAACACAGGGCGTTCCCTCAGAAGAAAACCTATTCCAAGCTGACCATAAAAGAAAAGGAAATACCATGTTAGATATCACATTACCAATTATCTTTCTTACAAGTGAATTAATAAAAATTTATTATTTAAGTAACTGTAATTCATATTAAACAAAGAAATGAAACAAAATTGACTTGCGATTATTTTATTTATCTTTTCACTTCTAAAAGTTATTCATCAGCCATTTTTTGTTCCTAAACCTACGCAAAACTGTAAATATGGACAAACTGTACAATGAGAAGTATCACGCTTGTTATAGATGTATAGCATCCAAATTGCAAGAAACTCTGAAGATTTTTTTTTTCCTTTTTTACTTCCGCAAATCCTAAAATTTCAAATTCGCCATTAATTTGAGTGTGCTTACTCTCAATGATGCCAGCAGCAGGTCAGAGCCTTTGGAAACATAGGAGTAACATAACAGGTCGAAGTTTGCAATGATTAGTAAGAGAAACAAGGCATTATTGAGCAATGACATCCAATAATGTGCATGCTAGTTGGTATTGCAATGTATTGAGTATTGTAAATAAGTGATTTACTGGAAAAAAGTTACTTCTATAATCAGTGCTGCAAGTTTCACAATAGAATCACAATCACCTGAAGGGTAAGTGTGAACAGACCACCACAACAGACGCCTGCAAAAAATAACTCTGGAGATACACCCTGCAGTCAATCAGAAGAACATTAACTTTATACTTAAAAGGATGTTATGAGTTATGTAGGTAGTTGATAAGTGTACATTTAACATAGATAGGAAGAAAGGTCTTGGTCTTTTGTGTATATACTACATGCTCTATGTGAGTAAGATAAGCAAGTTTATTCATTCTAGTCTTGCATTGGATGAGTGGTCATATCAGAAAGGATAAGATAAAAAATGAGTGCATAAGAGAGAAAGTTGAGGTAGCACCTATCATAGAAAAGTTGGTTGGAACACACTTTTGGTTGTTTGGTCATATACAAAGAAGGCTTTTGAAGGCTCCGGTATGTAAAGTAGACTAAATGAGTGATACCCCAATATTTCGAGAAGGGGGAAGACCAAAGAAAACTATGGGTGAAACTATTCGAAAATATTTAGTTATTAATAACCTAACTGTGGAAATATGCATAGACAAAACACATTGGCATCAACTAATCCATATAGCCGATCCCACCTAGTTAAGAAAAGTCTTTGATTGTTGTTTTTGTTGTAGATCAAGTTAACCCTACCCCTCATTCAAGGAGAATTTCTAGGTGAATGATCCTAAAGGTTGAAGGTAAAAAGGAAGACATAAATCAAAGATATTGTTTGCTTTTCCATAAGGTGGTGGTAAAAGGTTCAGAGGAATATGACAACTATAAATTCTGAAGATTAAGTTCCACCTTACTATGAGAAAGAATTATCCATCTGACTTTATTGTCAAACATCAGAATTATCAACAGTAAACTAGATCCATAATTACAAATAAATCAAACAAACTGAACTAACCATAGCACCCGCTAGAAATGCTGTTGGGTTTCTTACTCCAAGGGAAAATCGCTCAACTGCAAAAAAACAATTCACATGAAAACCATGAATCCATAAAAGAACTAGGCGCACCTTCAAACAGAAAATTGTACAGACATCAAGGCATGGGAATAACAGACTTCTCCTAACTGTGTTTTGGATGGATAAACTATTCCAAGTGATATTTTATGGAGGGGTTTTATCTTGAAGCCTGAGTTTCATGTGAAGGCAACTTGGTGAAGTACAAGTGGATCAATTGACACTTATGGAAGCATAGGTGAAAAAAGTGAATTCTACCGAAATCAGACAAAGTAGTTAAGACATTTATACAAGCATATGGGTACTCACCACATATTTGTCTCCAATTAGATAATCATATGTGTAATAATATGGTATTGAAAAAGAACTAAAATGTTGCTGAGGACCTGAAATGGCTCTTGCTTCATACAATTCAATAACCAAAATCAATATGGTCAAGAACCATTTTGATTCAAAAGCTTAAGTTGTTAAGTAAAGATCCTTTCTTGGAGTTATTACCTCTCTAACTTACCCTTTTACATGAAAGCCTTTTGGGCTTATAGAATTTACAAAGAACAAACCTACCATAACATATGCTGAAATTTCAATTTACTTATGAAAAATGAGGATGGCAAGTATTGAAATATTGGTCACTTGATCAAAGAGTCTCACTCCATTTCAACTGTTAAGTAGGGGTATAAGGTTGGCTTTAGTTATATAACTAAAAAACATGATATCATAAACTAAGAAAAAGAAAAGTCGTGTTTTACAAATAATTGAAAGAAAACTTCTTGGATGGTAGTAGACCCCCAATAACCCACACATACAAGAGAAGGGGAAAGAGAAGCATAGTAGAGCTTAAAGTGACATAGAATGGGACTGCTGGGCTTGAGGACGGGGCTGTTGGGATAGTAAACCCTGAGAAAGGGCCCATTTCAGGTTAGGCATGAAGAAATGAGCAAAGAAGAACAGGGGAATACTGATGTAACAGTTTCTGACTTGTGAGAGCGCATAGGTGAATGTCAATGAGGTATTTTAGGAGGTTTTGTGGCAGGTTTTGGAAGGGAATGTTAGAGGTTATTAAGGGAGAGTTGTGTTTCTCTAATGTTTTATCTATCCTGAAATGGTGGTTCTTCTCTTTTGAGACACCCTTTTGTCATTTTCTAGTAATACAAGTGCAGGTTCTAACAGATGGTCTTTCCATCTTGATGGATTCTAATGTCCATCTCTCTTTCATGCTAATATAGGATGCTTGATAGGTAAAATGGCTTCAGAATGGTGAATAATTAGGACAATCATTTGAAGTTAGAGTATAAAATGATATAGTAAATGCTCCAAGGTCTGCCATTATATCAATTATTTGGTGGAAGAGAGCTAGTAGCAGAGAGAAGGGGAACAGAGGAGGGAAGGGAGTTAGGGCAGCTGAAGACCTAATTGAGGTGACACAAGACTTAAACTTCAGTAAGTTTCTCATACCCATTTGATTTGTAATATCTGATATCATATTGAGTAAAGTTAATTATCAGTTACCTCATCAGTTTGGGAACAGGTTGATTTTGGTAACTGTTTAATAAGAGATTACATGTAAGTTTTTGAACCAGACCACTTTCATTGCAGATAATAAAGGTATTGTGCTTACCAAAACCTATTAGATTGCCATACTTTTGCACCACCTTTGTAATCTCCAAAGCCTTCTCCTTACCAATTCCTAACTACGGGCAGCACCAGAGCCAAAAAAAAATAAAATGGAAAATTACAAAAGGAAGAAAAACATTTCATGAACATGTGGAAATTACGGAGTACATTGGAGCACAGAAGAATAGGCAGAACTAACCCTTGAAGAAACATCATCAGATGCCCCAGACTGTCTGAAAAGCTTTCCCAAGTAAAAAGGTATCAAGTCACTAATGCACACCCCCCTGAAATACAGTGTTACCAAATACAATTAAAGTTCTATGATCAACAAGCTTTGGTGACAAATGAGTCTTCAGCAGTATCAGTTTATCAATGAAAAGAAATCATAATCGTGTGAAAGAAGTAAAGGTTAAAGGAGTTGCTAACTACCAGTAAACCCAGAACACTGTCGATATTACATTTGAAGCATTCTTTGAAAAGGACTCTGCAAAAGACTGCCATGTTCCATCCAGAGACAGCAATCGTGACAATGATATGCCAACCTAAATTATTTGCTAAAAGATTATCAAAGGACTCATACAAAAAGTGAAGTTATGAAAGTGTATCATAACAGAAAGAATGAATAGTTTAACAAACTAAGAAGCAAACACTTGAGGATGTGAAACAGAAGTACCAGTGAAAAGGACAGACCCAAACATTTAAAGCCTCTTCACTAATGAAAAGCCCACAGCCTGCAGCCATCAGCAACCAGAAGTAAATCCATCTGCAAGAAGTTCGATTGAAGAAAAGAGACTATTAGACAGCAGTGCCATTTCAATGCAGAAGAGTAGGAACTCTTTTTGCAATACTCTCTTCCATAATGAATAGAAATAAATGAGAAATCAATTAAGCATGAAAATTAATGAAAATAATATGTATATATATATATATACACGTGTGTGTGTGTGTGTAAGGCAGATATCCATTTAAGAGGACCAGTAGATCTAAAATAAGTACTCAATCAATAGTAAGGTCTTCGAACTCTCTGCTAACAACTTTACCTGTGTTATAATATGCAACAATAATATCATGTAAGCAGGTTCCAAAGTTATCGTTTCTCACTCTCGTGCCCCAAAAGTTCTTTCTTTCGTATACAACATTCTAAAACAAGACAGGACAGTCATGTATACCAAAATATCTCTTTGATATAGATTAACAAACTTATTTGAATTACGTGCAATACTGTCAGATCTACATTATATAATACAATTATACAAACATGTTTACTTCATATGACACATGCTGACTACTCATGCATGGAAGAGTCGAAGTGACAGACATGGCATACCACATTCAAAAATCCCAACTTAACATACATGAATACAACATATAAGCAGCCATGCGATTTAGGGAATTTTTTTTCTATAATAACCAGCTATTATATGTTATTCACTTATTCCAACAAGAAATTATTACTTAATGCCAAGTAAAAGTGTAAGAATGTTAAGAGCTACTACTATCTATAGCAAATGAAAATCTGTTACACAAATGATGAACATATTTTGTAAATATGCAGTCAGAGGAGTAAGGCATACCCTGGTGCATATTCTGGAAGTATAACTTTGTATCCAAAAGCTTTGAAACTGAAACCAATAGTGGCAGGAGCACCTGCTGAAGAGGATGAACTTTCAGAAAGAATCTGCACACCAAAAGATGATCCCAGAATAGGCCGCTGGTAGATCGATATTAGCGTCGCTGTAACAGCTATGCCCATGGCAATTGCTATCATAGCCAGGAATGGGATTTCAATATTGTTATGTCCCTCTTTACCATTTAAATGCACCTTGCCACTGATTTTATCTTGCCTTTCTGGGGCATTTTTAAATTCTGAAGCCTCATAGTTTTCTTTATCATCATGTTTAAAGCTTCTAGTTTTGTTCCTGTAGATGAAAAAGATCACTTTTTAGTATGCCGAATACAATGTAAACTAAAAGAGAATGTGCAGCAGAACAATATAGAACCTCTAAAGTCTGCAATATAAGGAAATACCATTTGGAGACTCCACATATACATAGTATAAATAAATTAGGCAAAAGCATATTTTTGGTCCCCAAACTTTACATCAATTTTCAATTTCATCCCCAAAGTTTGTTTACTACCAATTTTGTCACTAAAATTTTATATTTTGGTCGATTTTATCCTTTGCACTAATTACATCTAATGAATTAATGGCAAACTCTACCAACATGTAATGTAAAATTGTCGGGGAAAAAAAATCATGACTCAGGTTGAAAACCAAGTTTGCCATGAATTCATTCAATTGAGTTAGGACAAAGAACAAAATTGATCAAAATATGAAATTTGGAGGACGAAATTGAAAATTAACTTAAAGTTTGGGCAACATCTTTTGCCAATAAATTAAGTTGGTTAAAGGGTCATTTTGGTCCTAAATGTATGCCCTAATGTTCTTTTTGGTCCATTATGTTTCAAACTGTTCAAATTGGTCCTAAATGTTGGCAAAATAATTCATTTTGGTCCTAAATATTGGTAAAATATTTCATTTTGGTCCCAAACTATTGAATTTGGTCATAATTCCTCATCTCTCATTCCAAGTTCAAAGGACTTGCTAAGAGGAACTCGTAGCTTTGAATTTGTCACATTCGAATTTGAAACGAGAGAGATATGATCAATTTTGTTTGTTTTATCATGAAACGAAATGTCTACTTTTATGACCGATTTGACCTCATTTGTTGACGGTCCCAACTGCATAGAGAAAATACTCTTCGAGAACAATACGTAGCTCTAAACTCGTCATGTTTGAACTTGAAACAAGCTATATTCAATAGTTGGGACCAAAATGAATCATTTTGCAACCATTTAGGTCCAATTTGAACATTTTGAAACATAATGGACCAAAATGAACATTAAGGCATACATTTAGGACCAAAATGACCCTTTAACCAATTAAGTTTCATGGGAATAAAGAGTTAATTGACTACTTAATATTCAAGCTTATACCGTTAAACAATCAAGCATTACAGTCCCCAACAAAATATCTGAGTTACTACACAAAATCTACCCCTAATCTCAGGCGGTATAAGAAAATGATGAAGTTAAGCCATAAGAGGTTCACTATTCAATTTCAATCATTATTATGATAGGCAAAGAAGAAACAATGACCTTAAGAGGCGCGAAACAAGTATAGGTGTATTCTCGTTCACAAACAACTTGCGACAATCTGGAAAATAGCTCAGTTGCTTCCTGTGACATAAATTATGATGTGTTGTGTATAGATTTAACGTAGACCCACGAAATAAAACCGCCATTGGAGACATCATTAGAGCTCAAAATGCTCCAGTCACTACCAGTATAGAGACTGGTGTTAAAGATGGTGATGAATGAATGAATGAATGAATGAATGATGCGTCTGATATTTGAATTTTTAAGTGGAAACTGCCAAAGGGACGAAAGGTTGTTTTGGATTCCATGTGGTTGGACGCGGATTGCCTATCAAAAAAAAAAAAGGGATATTCTCTTATTTTTGTGCTTGAGAATTGAGATTCTCTGGTGATCTAAATGGCCATTGTATTAAGATTTTTATTTAAAAAATATTAGTTTTTCAGTTTATTTATTAAATCTAACAATAATTAACTTTAAATATTGATTAAAGTCAAAATATAATAACTACAACTATTATAAATTTCAAAAAAATAATTTTTTTGGAACAAAAAATATTATTTTAGTCTCTGATTTATTGAAATTTTAGTCTCTGATGATAAAGAAAATAAATTTCAATCATTCAAGTATCTTTTATATAAAATTTGGAACAAAGTTTGAAAATTTTTCTCCGAGTAAACTAACATTTTGATCCTGAATTATTTAGCCATTATTATTTTAGTCTCTGATTTAGCCCATAAAAATCTATGACTTGTTGCAAATTAGTCTCTAGAAGGATTAAATTGCAACAAATCATTAATTCTAAAGTACTAAAATAAACCATTTCAAGTATCTAAAAAATAAGGACTAAAATAATAGTTCTCGAATAATTCAATGACTAAATTGATAGACTGCACAATAACTAAGATGTTTTATGCATTTTAATTTTTTTTTCCTCAAACCCTCTCTAATCACTTGATGTGAAGTCTATGTGATTTCCACCTACAATAGGAGTTAATCGGCCCAAATTGTGCACTGTCAAAAACATAAAAACCATTCTAGAAAATGAGTTAGAAAATACCTAAAAGATGAACCATAACTCCAGATCCAACTGAGGGCCAGTATAAAGAGATGGTATGGGTGGGTCTCCAATATTCCACAGCAGAATGGGCAGAATTGTGTGATTCTAACAAGACAATGACAAGATCTTGAGAATATGCAATAGCCATATTTTGTTAGAGGAGCTCATAACTGTAATGCTATTCACACCCAGACATTCAGTACTTACAGTTTACTATGCATTCCTTTCTGATATAATTTGAACAATTTATAAACGATACTCAGCATTTTGTATTCCATGTGGAAATATAACAGTACCAGATTTTATCATTATTATGGTATAAAAGTAATACACATTAATTATTGGTCTTCCTAGAGCAGCCTTGATCAATACACCAAGGATATAATTATACCATCAAAACTAAATCTCAGAAAATTTCAAAAAGCCAAAGCCGGAATGCATTTAAAAATTTGAAAATCAGTCATCGCCAAATAGTTTCCAAAGATGCTGTTTCATCTATCTCATCCCAGCTTCCTTGGGGGGGTTTGTAGATTCTCCGTTGTTGCTGGGTTCTGGACCTGGTTGGTCTGGGACTTCCCTACTTTGTCGCATATGAGCAAGTTTTTCGGCTTCAACTTCCTTAAGCAAAGCTTGTTGCTCTACTTCTTTCATCATTTCGTTCATTGTTTTCTCTTCCCCCTCAAGCCTCATTTTCATCATAATCTCAGCTTCCCTGTCAATATGCTTGAACTGTTCTTCAAAGACTGCCTCCTGCAAGAAAGTAGCCTCTGAGTTTTACACCCAGTATGATAAACAAATAGAAAGGATCATGAATAACAAAAAAAACTCCATGAATGACTTTTGGTATGTAGAAATCCTAATTTATACTAGGAAATCTATTCATATGATATTTCGGTATAAAATATTTGGAGAAGTTATGTATTAACCCAAATGTGAAATCTGAATTTTACACAGCTCATTCCCATGTGTTTCACAAAAAGTTTTCCAAGGTTTTTCAAATTAAAAGACCTCCTTATTCATACCAAAGCGGGGAAAAAAACAAAGGAAAGAAAAAGGACCCCCTTAGAATACTCTACCGGACCATCTTACATATCTAAGTAATTTAATCCAAGATTTTTTAAGAGTTTTCAGGGAAGATTTTTCAATAAAAAAAAAAAATCAGGGTAGATTTAACTTACTGTTTCTTCCAGCCTCTTGTTTAAAGCTTGCATATCTTCAACCATACGACGAATCTCAGATAAAACAATCTGCTCAGGTATTTTATTTACAGCGGCCTTCCTTTGTTGTGCCTTTTGCAGGGAAGCATTTCATACACATTAGGTCACCAGGGCAGGCAAAGAAAGACACTAAATATCTGTTAAGACTGTAAGGTTAAGCAGGAGTGCATATAAGAGAAACATCTAGATTTGCCTTTGTGATGGGGAACTAAAAGTAAATGAAGGTTAGACATATGTTGTTCATGTGATGACGAGCTTAATAGCAAGAAAGAATAAAACTTACTATAAAGTAATATCTTAATTATATTGTCTGCCCTTTATTATAACGATGTTGTATTATCAGTTAAACCAGTAGAACAGTGAATGCTTCTTTAAAATTTGCTACTGCAGATTATGTATTAACATGAACATGCATTTTAAACTGCATATTAATATAAAAATGAAAGATTTGAATGACTTAGCACTTGGTATAACCAGAATAAGACTTGCCTTGAAATTCTCTAATAACTGTGACACTTGATAGAATCAACCACACCTTGTTTTATTTTTCAATATAAACTATGTAACGAAGTTTCTCTCACATTATAAATGCATTATTTCTCCATTTTGATATTGCAAATCTTCTTTTTCTGGACTTGAATTCTCAGCTGTGTTCTGTGAGGCTTACAAGCCTCGCAGGAAGTGATTTCTTATGCTCATATGATGTCTTAAAGAGACCAGCTACCAACTAAAGAATATAATTATTGAGATAACAGAGGATGCCAGACCTGCTGGAGACGTTTATCAAGCTTCAGCCTATAAGAACGTATTCTCCATTGTTCATATCCAGAGAGCACCCGAGCATAAAAAAGGGCTTTCCTTCCGAATTCTAACAATTTATCCATGTTGATAAATCATTAACAACTAGTTTTTATTTCTTTTCTTTTTTCTTCTAAAATTTCCTGCAAAAAAGTAAGAAGTCCACTTCAGAAATGCCATGATTCAAAGTTATAGAGAATGTCAGAGTCAGCTAAAACTCTAACTGGACAAATTTGCAATGTTTCACTTTGCTGCCATATGGAATCTAACCCGACCCGAGCAAAACAAACACCAATGAAAGAAACATGTTGCTTAAAGAAAGCTGAAAACAAGGGAGTTTACATTTCAATTTCACATAATCAAGAAAAAACGACCATTAATTTTAATTTTCAAGTAATCGAATGAACTTAGTTTTCTCAGAAGCCTTTGGCTCAAGAGCCACTCCCCTTGTACATAGTTGGAAAGTGATCTTGATGCATGTAATTTTAAGAGGCTCCCCACTGGCACCGAAATCTCTTCATTTCTATTTACCTAACCAATTAACCAACCACTAATCTTTTCTACTTTAAAAGAGCAAGTAGTTTACAAATTTATTTTCTAAAATTGCCCTCGTGATCTTTCTATTTCTACAACTATCTGTAGTTGGAAAGGACTCAAAAAGGGGACAAAATTGACATTTGCCTCCATTTAGTTATGATAACCTAACCACTTGGGCAACACAAACCCCTTGGGAAATCATTGTCTTTCTCTTTAATTGCTCTAAAACTCAAGTCATACGAATCATTCTCTCCATAAATGGAAGAAAGAGTATATGGTGATAGTATTTTAAGTTACACGTGTACCAAAAATTTCTCATCAATTCCATTACCCTCCAATTCTGAATATCTCCTGAACAGAGACAGACTAAAAGTACACTAATTTATCCATAAGAGAGAACAAATTACAGTACTTAATTCAATTAGATGCAGATTTCTATCATAAAAGAGACTGACAAACGGATTTGTGGGAACGGGCAGCAAGATGTCAATGTCTTCATTCCAATCACAAGATGATACAACCATTAAGTTAATTATTTACAATTATATATGTGAGAGCAGTTAGGATGTGTGAAGAAAAAGGAACACCACAAAATGCAGACGAATTCACAAAAAGACGAAAATTTTAAAAGAAGGAAGCAAAACCTGAAAGAAGCAGAGACTAGCCACGAGCACAAACGACAACGACAAGCGGCGTTTTCTGCTACACTTGCGGACTCTGTTCGTCACTATCGACGGGGGTTAGGGTTTGAGCATGAGTTGCTTTGGCGAATATGACGATCTGTATTATCAATGAATATGGATCTCCAAGAGACAGACAGGGTTTGGGCATCAGAAATTAAGGTAGGGTTAGACAATTATGACTTATGAGTTTCGATCGATTTCAGATTTTTGGCCAAAGTCCTATTTTGGTCCCTCAGTTATGCTCAATGTTTCAAATTGGTCCCTCAGTTATTTTTTGTTCCATATTAGTCCCTCAGTTATCTAAAACTTGGCACATTTGATCTGGAATCTTTCTCATTAGATCGGCGTAGATGCCTGACCAAGTAAGTCGGGTTTAGATCTTTGGTCCCTGAAACGTTTTCTATCTATTTTTTTTTTTGTTAACAAAAAAAAAAGACAAAATTGATTTTTAACTCCTAAAAGTTTGAATTTTTGCATTAAGGTCATTTTTTTCTATAATAGAACCAAAATATAAAAAGGCCAAAGTCCTATTTTGGTCCCTCAGTTATGCTCAGTGTTCCAAATTGGTCCCTCAGTTACTTTTCGTTCCATATTGGTCCCCCAATTATGTAAAACTTGGCAAAGTTGGTCCCTCTAACAGATTCCATCCATTTTTCCGTTAAAAAAAGACAAAATTGATTTTTAACTCCTAAAAGTTTAAATTTTTTGCATCAAGAACTTTTTTCTTTATAATAGAACCAAAATGTAAGAAAAATAAATAACTTGGGGTTTTAGTTTATTTTACACCCCAAAAATAATCTCTCTCTCTTCTCTCTCCCTCTCC
>QANZ01012457.1:52152-80992 GCA_003254925.1 Chamaecrista fasciculata
CCCCCCCCCCCCCCCCTTCTCTCTCTCTATGAAACTATGGCAGAGAGAGGAAGAAATCTTCGCCGGCACAAGCAACTCTCTGCATAGTTCTACATCTTCCATGGTCTCCTACTGACGCTAATGTTCACGTCCTCGGCAAGATCGTAATCTGGATCTGGATTCGGATCCGGAAATGATGGATTCCGATGGTGATATCGACGGCAACGCCGGTGGTTTTCGTGAAGTTCGGGTGGCGACGTCGGTGGTTTTCGTGAAGTTCGGCGACGATGTCGGTGGTTCAGGCGAAGATCTGTGTGGTTCATATCCTTCATACACTATCTCCTCCAATTAGTCCCAAGATGATGATGATGATTCTGTCAATAATGGAGTGGAGATAATGGACGTGATGAAATCTGTGAAGAATTTGGTGGTTTGGTTTATTTATTGAAATGGAGAGAGTGATTTTCTGGGCAAAATAAACACGAGAGAGGAGAGAGAGGGGGATTTTTTTTTTTGTGTAAAATAAACTAAAACCCCAAGTTATTTATTCTTTCTTACATTTTGGTTCTATTATAGAGAAAAAAGTCCTTGATGCAAAACATTTAAACTTTTAGGAGTTAAAAATTAATTTTGTCTTTATTTTAACAGAAAAATGGATGGAAACTGTTGGAGGGACCAACTTTACCAAGTTTTGCATAACTGGGGGACTAACATGAAACGAAAAATAACTGGGGGACCAATTTGGAACACTGAGCATAACTGGGGGACCAAAATACGGGGTTTTAGTTATTTCTCACCACAACTTCTCTCTCTCTCTCTCTCTAGCAAAATGACACCAACACACACTACTTTACCAAATCGCCGTTCCTAGTTCTTCTGAGAGCGAAATACCCCAAAACAGCACAAACTGCGGCGACGATATTCCCTTCCTTTAACAAAATCCTAATCACGAAACTAAAAATCTCCTTCGTGATCTTCCTCCCTTCCACCACCAGATCCCGCCTAGGCTTCCCGAAGAACGCCAACAACACCACGACAGCGAACCACGTCACCCAAACGGCCGGCAACATCACCACCAGCGCGGCCACCATTGACATCAATCCGAACACTCCTTCGAGAACCATCGACGCGTAAATTGTCGGCCAACCTGAATTCGACGATTCCGCTTCCAAATTGTACCAAGAGAGCGTCGATTTTAGGAAATTCCACGAGCAAACCAAAAGGATCCCGTACACCAAAACGAAAATACAAACCCAAGTCCTCCTCTTGCTCATGACTCTCAACAGAAACATGTACGAAGACAATGGCGACGACGATGTAGAAGAAGTGTGAGTGGCTTATGGAGAGAGAGAGCCGAGGGGAGAGAGAGAGAGAAGTTGTGGTGTGAAATAACTAAAACCCCGATTTTTTTCTTCTTTCTTATATTTTGGTTCTATTATAAAGAAAAGGGTAAAATGCACTTTGGTACCCTGTGGTTAGGACTGAATCCACTTTGGTACCCTGAAAGACAAAATTTGATAATTTGGTACCCCTGAGGTTTGCACCGTTAGCACTTTGGTACCCTGTGGTTATTTTTCGTCAAGATTTAACGGAAAATTGTTAGTACTTTTGCAAAAATTACAAAATGCCCCCAAATAGTTTCAAAATTTTCAAAAACGTCCCAAGATCATAATATTTGAGGACTAAAATGAAAATTATAACAAAATTTTGGGATCAAAATGTAATTATGAAAAATATTGAAAATAGAATAAAATTACATATTAGTCCTAAATATGGAAAATAAAATGCAATTTAGTCCTAAAACTATATGGTTCGATGGTGAGAAGATGAACTTTAAAAATTTTTTGCAAAAATTACATAATGCCCCCAAATAGTTTCAAAATTTACAAAAAAGTCCCTAGATCATGGTATTTGAGGACTAAAATAAAAATTACAAAAAATTTTTGGGGTCAAAAAGTAATTTTGGAAAATAAAAAATGGAGATAATTACATATTAGTTTTAAATATGGAAAATAAATGCAATTTAGTCCTATCTATATTCAAATACAACTACTTAAATGAAATTTTGAAAGTAAACTTGAATAATTTGAAGAATATTCCCATGAATTAATTTACAAATTAAATAATTAATATTTAGTTTCACTTCATCAATTCTTTTAGTTTATTGTGTTTTGATTCGTTTTACCAAAAGGAGAGGACCTAAAGTCCTATACACACAAAAGAAATCTTGTTGAAGAGTAGTAGCAATAAAAACTAACGGATAAGATATAGTAGAAATCGACGGCTAAGATTGAGCCACTTCAGCACTTTTTGTTAAATCTTGACGGAAAATAACCACAGGGTACCAAAGTGCTAACGGCCAAACCTCAAGGTACCAAAGTGTCAAATTTTAGCTTTCAAGGTACCAAATTGGATTCGGCCATAACTACAGGGTACCAAAATGCATTTTACCCTAAAGAAAAAGGACCTCAATGCAAAAATTTAAACTTTTAGTAGTTGAAAATCAATTTTGTCTTTTTTTTTTAACGAAAAAATTGATGGAAAACGTTTGAAGGACCAACTGTGCCAAGTTTTGGATAACTGAGGGACCAATTTGGAACATTAAGCATAACTGAGGGACCAAAATAGGACTTTGGCCTAGATTTTTTATTAAATCTAGGCAAAAGTATTAATTTTGTACTTACATTTTATATCAATTGTCAATTTTGTCCTAAATTTTTTTTTGCAATTAATTTCGTCCTCAATATTTCACATTTTGGTCAATTTTATCTTTTGCTCTTACTTTAACCAAATATTAACGATAGAATCTACGTGACAAGTAATATGTAATGTAAAATTGATAGAAAAATAATCTCAAATCCTAGCTCATATTGAAAAACATGAAGCAGTTTGTCGTTAATTTATTAAATTAAATTAATCGAAGAATAAAATTGATCAAAATATAAAACATTGGAGACGAAATTGACACTTAGTATAAAGTTTGGGGACGAAATTAGTGTTTTTCCCTTAAAATTATTATTATATCTTTTTTGTGTGGCACTTAAGATCAAATAAATAATAAAAGACATAACCTACTTTTGGTCCTTGAATTGTTATTGAGTCAACGATTTAGTCCCTGAATTGTAGGAAAATATAGATCAGTCCCTGTATTTTACACCATTGTCAACCTTTTGGTCCTTGAATTGTAGGAAAATACGAATCAGTCCCAAAATTTTACACAATTGTCAATCTTTTGGTCCCTAAATTGTAGGAAAATATGAATCAATCCCTGAATTTTATGCCACCATCAACCTTTTGGTCCTTAAGCTGTTAACCATCAATTAGCATGATGACGTGGCAACGTCAAATGGTTATGTAGCCTCCAAATCAATTGTCCTACTCAGATTCATTTTATACATCATAAAGAATAATTTAAAATGGATCGTACACTTGTCCAGTTCTCGATTGTAGATGTTTACTATTGACAGAATCTCTAACTCTCTAGTGTGGTGGAGATCGAGACGGCCTGTAGTTGGTTCAGGAGCTCTCTGTTCCAGATTGACACAGTCGAACTAGAAGTCACAATTCAAGCTCCGACGAGGTTTCTGGTGTGCACGAAGGTCAGAGAGGAGCTGAGGCCGAGATGGATCATGATAGATCTGATCGAACGATGGGCGATGAATCTCTCGAGCCAGCCAACAATGTCGGTGCAACGGCACAGCCTGACGGGAGACTTGCCGATAAAGTTCAAACGACCACGTCAGTAGGCTAATTGATGGTTAACAGCTCAAGGACCAAAAGGTTGAGGATGATGTAAAATTTAGGGATTGATTTATATTTTCCTACAATTTAGGGATCAAAGGTTGATGGTGGTATAAAAATTAGGGATTGATTTGTATTTTCCTATAATTCATAGACCAAAAGGTTGGCAGTGGTGTAAAATTCAGAGACTGATTCATATATTCCTACAATTCAAGGACTATATCGTTGACTTGGTAACAATTTAGGGACCAAAAAGTAAGTTTTCTCATAATAAAACTCATGGGTCATCTTCATACAATTTTAAAATCCAATAATAAAAAGTGACCGGTTGTTTACAAATTTCTTTTTTAAAATTGCCCTTACGATCTTTTAATATCTACAAAGATTTTATAGTTAAAAAGAATAAGTTAGTAAGGAAAAAAATTGACATTTGCCACCTATTGCAAATAAGTTAGTAAAAAGAATAAGTTATTAATAATATTAATAGAAAACGTCGATCGATAACTTGAACTTCTTTGATAATTATCATGTCTTTTCCTTAAATGCTCCAAATAGTTCAAAATCTCAATTATATCTTCTTTCAAGTTTCAATAAAAAATAATGGTTGCTATCTAGCCTTTATATTATTACATCTTAGTGTTTTCATACAATTAAAATAAAAAAAAAAAAAACATTTTCAAAACTATAACAAACTCATACAATTTCTTATTCGTTTTCACCTTCATTTTGCAATTGCTTCACATTGGCTTTATCTTCAAGGTTTGGGACTTTGCACTTTTTGTTCTCTTTGTTGCACCATTCCTCCAAGTGGATCTCTAGGTCTCCACCCTCTTTCCTCTCCATCATCTTTGTTGATATGTTGCTAGAAGTGGAATTGGTTGATTGTTGTTCTCAAGGCTCTGGAATGCCACAATAATAATATTTAATAAAGATTATATATATATTTTAATATAAATAAATAAGTGCAAATTGCAAAAAGACTAGGAAAAAATCTTAAGTTGAAAAATTGATATGTATTTGTTGATAAGATTTTAAGGGTGGTCACAGGACCATTTTGACTAATTTTTTTAATCATATTACTCACATTGGTTTTAAATAATTTTTAATTGAGTAGTTAAAAATAATTTGTTTAACGAAATTAATAAATAATGGTTTCGGCTGTTTATAGGGATAGCAACGGGTAGGGTACCTGATGGTTTTGTCACTATCCATATCCGTATCCGTTCATTATAATCAATATCTGTATCCGATTAATTAATATCCGTACTCGTACCATATCCGATAATCGGTATCCAACGGATAACTGAAATATCCGAAAAAAATATGAATATGGGTATGATATCCTATTTTATAAATTGGATGTATCGAGTACTCGATATCCAGTATCCATCAACTAAAATAAATAAATGAAATTATTATTAATTTGTATTTTAAATTTGTTTTTTAATATAAAAAAATTAAATACAAAACAACAAAAAATGATTATATAAAAAATATATGCAAAAATAATTAATTAAATTTAAACAATTACATATAAAGTATTAAATTGTATGTAAAATATATAAATTCTAAATAAGTTATAAGGTATCCGAGGGCAATATCCGTATCCGCCCAATATTCGAAAAATATTTAATTTTCACTACCCGTACCCTCTCCAATATTCGGTACCAGATAGTTTTTTCGGACAAATATGGACAGATACCATAATTATCCAAAGAAACTGTCATGGCTAGCGGTTTAATTTAAGTGGTTTAGAAGTTTACTTTTATTACTTAATGATAAAATTAGAAAGGAAAAAATGTTTAATCAAGAATAGTAAGTCAAAGTTAAAGATTGTGAGAAGAAATAACAATTAAGATTAGAAGATTGAAAGGAGAAAATAGTAAAGAATTAAAATGATAATTAGTTGGTAACTGAAATAAAAGTTTTGATGAGACAATAACATATAACATATCATAATAAAAAAATAGGTCAAAGTTCTATTTTGATCTCTTGTGTTTACTCAAAAATCTGTTTGGTCCTTCAAGTCTTTTTTGTTCCGCTTTGGTCCGCCATGTTTGCTCAAGGTTTTGTTTTGGTCCCTCAAGTTCCTAACTCTTTTCCATCCACTTTTTCCATCCACTTTTTCCGTTAAAAAAAAAAGAAAAAAAAACTAACGTTGGAACTAACATGGATGAAAAAGAGTCAGGGACTAAAGTTGAAACTTTTTAGAAACTTGAGGGACCAAAATAGAACAAAAAAACTTGAGGAACCAAAATGAAACTTTGAGCAAACACGAGGGACCAAAATGGAACAAAAAAAACTTAAAAGACCAAAACAAAATTTTAGAAAAATATGAAGGATCAAAATAAGACTTTGACTAAAAAGATAAATATAGTCGATTGCACGATGATTAAAAAAAAAAAATTGTATTAAATTTAATCATATATAACAAAAAAAAAGGTAAAAGTTAGTGATTCTTTTTCTACCGAGAGTTATTCAAAATATCTATCATCACTAATAATAACTAATTTTCTCGCCCCTTTGCATTAGTAATTTGGTTCAACTAATTATATGTTTACATCGTTAACCAAATTAAGCCAATCAATTTTAATACATTTTATTGGCGAAAAAAAAGAAATTTTAATACATTTTTAATTTAATTTGATCAAATCATTTTGGTCCATTTTTACCTGCAAACAGCGACCAAATCAAGAAATTGTCATTTGCGGCACAGTTTTGGCATCATTTCACATTATCGATTCGTTCATACCTTCAGTTTTGGTCCTTTTGGAGTTCTTTCATGTCTGTTTATCGTTTTCCTCACGTCATTATTATAAAATCCATAATAAGCTTCTTTTAAGCTCCTGTACCTTAAGGAAGAAGCTATGTATATAATATATACAATTATTTATAGTTTTATTATCAAATTTATTTTTTAAAAAGTCACGTTTAATTTGATATCAACATCACATTTTCATTTTTCATATATTGTTTTTTTAAATAAGTCTGCTAAATTTGTCTTTCCAATTGAAATCTTTACAATTATTGTATTATTAATATCAGTCTTTTATAAAATTTAGTGTGATAATATTAATTAAGAATATAATATTTTAATTGATGACATGATNTGAGGGCACGAAAAGTACTTTTTAAGTTTTATCATCAGAATAATAGACCATGCTTCAAGTCATTAATAGTTAAAAACTCAGTTATATAAGCACAACGAAAAAATGTAATAATTTTTCTGAATTAAAATTGCAGATTTATAGTTACCTTACTCTCAATGATCCTAATGCAAATAATCACAAATTAGCTAAAAGTAACCCTCTTTCTTTCATTTCAACCTTTACTTTAAAAGACAAATTAATCTCTATGAAAAGAAAAAGCCTCATATTTTTACACAACTAATATACAGTTTAGTATCGTGTGTCTCCTAGTCTCCTGTAGGAACTCATGGCTCATAATACTCTTGTTCTCTCACCCATGACCTCCTCTCTCTCTCTCTCTCTCTCTCTCTCTCTCTCTCTCTCTCTCTCTCTCTCTCTCTCTCTCTCTCTCTCTTCACTCTCATTTTCATCTACACCCATAGCTTGGTGATTTGCATGTCTGTCATCCTCATCACCATGTTCTTATAATTCTTGGTTACCATGTTGGATGGATACCCAGCTTTTGCCTAACATCCATCGCAATCTGCTTCTCCAACACATCTGATCAAACAAAAAACCACAAGAGATCACAAACAGAATTGGAAATATACGTACACACATACATACATACATACATACATACATACATACATACATGTTCTTGAGATTAAATTAAAACTCTGGTTTCCTAAGTTTATTGTTTTGATTTGATCAGGAAGGAATCCTTATTTCAGGTTTCAATAAGAGACACACGTGTTAGTTGCTACCAAATGCCATTCAGTCTTTAGTTCAGAGACAAAGTATGAGATGGTTGAAAACTCACCAAGAGAGACATATTGTAGAGACAACCACTAATAAGAAATCTCAACATTTATTATTCATATATAAATGACTAAGCATTTTTCAACACCAAAGAATTCGGTAGGTAAACAGAAAAGTCAGGTGTATAGATCTGATATTGTTAAAGATAATAATTACTTCTTGTCCAAAGAACACAACACATCAAACAAGAGAAGAAAAAACAAAGACTTGTCCATTTGAAGGTTTATAAATTATTTTAAAATTGATGGAACTAACATAAGACACAGTTTTGCAGCCAAATGAGCTTTCTTAACGCACTTATACCACCTCCACTACAAACATCCACGAGGAAGAAGAAAACTGAACTACAGTAACCTTATGTTTTATTATATACCTTACCAACAACAGGGATAAACTTCCAATTAATACAAGAGAAAACTGACATTCTAGTCCTTAGATTATATGGACATTATTATTGTAGTCCTTGATTTTTTGAAATGTTTGGTTTAGACTCCAAAAATTTATGACTAATTATAAGTTAGTCCCTTCATGAACTCAGTCCCTGAAGGGACTAAATTGCATTGAGTCATGATTTTTCAGGCTAAATCAAATATTCCAAAAATTCAAAAACTAAAATAACAATGCCCACATAATCTGATGGCTAAATTGATAGTTTACTCATTAAAATTAAAAAAATTGAAACTACAAATACAAAGAAAAGGGATGTCAAACCTCAATCCTTTGGTATCCTAATGATATTGTCTGAACTTTAGTCATTCAAACAATAATTATGGAAGTTACTTTTAGCTCCAGAAAACCAGTAATCTAAGGAAAATAGTCTCAAGCAACTATGCGTTGAAAGAAAAAAAAATAAACTATCACTTAAAAATAAACTATCACTTACCATTTGACCTTTACAACCAACCGCCATTAGAAAGCAATGTGATGGACAAATACCAGGGCTGCCAATTCAATTGAGAAATCTCTAGTTTCTAGATGACACACACAAGTTAGCCAGCAACTTCTTGCCTTGACCCACGATGTCTAAGGTTTCTTCTCAGTTTCTCAGCTTCTCTGGATATCTGGATATCCGAAGGCCAAAATACTTGATACACAACTTTACAAATAAAGCGAGGGAGAATTCCCACAATAATTATAAGCAAAATTGTGATCCAATATGTGGGGGATTTGGCAACATGATAAAAGGTCCTGCAGTAATTTAGAGAAACATCAGCAATCAATTCTGAAGTACTATGATAGAAATACATATTGGCAGACACTGGCGAGACTAACCAGTAATTGGGAAGGACAGGTACAGAATCCAATACCACCATGCAACCAAATGTAATGACTATTGATCCCCACACAGCAATATGCGTAATTAATACCCAACGCTGAATGTCCATAGCCAAATGTACATTTACAAGGACAACAACCGCGATTGTCCACAAGCTGCCCATGCTCCATATATCAATTGTGCTATCCTTGTAGGTGAACAAGGGTATGTAGAACAGAACAAGACTCTGCCATAGCGTGTCCATCATTGTGATCCAAAATAAATGCATATTGTAAGCTTCATGCCGGTGACCTGCACCATACAGTTTTGGATACTGCAATAGTGTCCTATGGCTCAAGTCTTTATCTAGAATACCAACAACAATAGTAGGGACAGATGTGTATATCACAGAATAGAATACGCTACTCCAATCTGTCAATGCAGAAGTTGTAGAAAAAGCAGTGCACAATATATACCTACAGAAAAAGGATACACAGTATTAGAATCAGACGAACTTCAGAAAATTTGATACTATTGTTAAAAGATAGCCTATACGCTGAAGAGTTCACTACAATTTCGAGGCAAAATAGTGTTATGAGAAAACTAAATGAAACACAACAAAGGCTTTCAGCCAGTAAATTAGGAAGAAAGCTACACATACCAGAACAGCATCAATACAAAGACAGCATTGCGGTAGAAATTGTAGAGTACTAAATAACCAACACGCTGATAATTCCAGTGTCCATGAACCAGAAGTAATCTTTTCAAGAACCGAAACTGGCCCATAGCAAAATCTGATGCCATCACAGCTTGGCGCCCTTCCTGCCCACATATTCCAACACCAACATCGGCCATTTGGATCATCGACACATCATTGGCCCCTGTCAGGTGCAGTGAAAATAGAAAGGGTTATATTTTCAAAATGAACTACATCTTGTTTATAAATTGATCTAGTTACACTGTATACCACAAAAGACCTCAATCACTTCAACATACAAGAGCCATTTAGTACACGCTCATCTTCATTTTGGTAAATTGGAAATCGAGATAAATCTGAAATGTCTATGCACGGGAATGTAGGACACAAATGTTCCATAAGACTCCATAAAGTAAATCCTTTGTCACCCACTCCCAACAAAAACCAAGTATAAATTATAATCAGCTTCACTTAACCATAGAGAACTTACCATCACCTATAGCCAGTGTCATATCATCAGTGCGGCTCTTAATTAGATCCACAATTCCTGCTTTCTGCAGGGGTGCAACGCGGCAGCATAGCACAACCCTACAAGAAGTTGCAAGGTCGAAAAGCTGTTGACAAAGAAAAAAACAGTAAATACCTACCAAGAAATTGGATGTAACAACTCAAACATAAAACAACTGTATGGGCGCCTACAACAACTCTATGACATAAAAGCAAGCTTTAGCAGTCCAAGCACATAAATATTCCAAACAAAATATTCAAATAAAGAGGGAAGACTTGCCTCGCACTCCAGTTCCTTCTCCAATATATAAACCAAACTGTTTCCATCAATTATGAGTGCCAATGGAGCAGTAGTTCCTTCTTCATTTAGTGGACCCCATTTAGGCATACTCAATGGTTTTGTATGATTTGGAATTTCAGGATTACCATGTCCGTCATTGGTTTTGTGCCTCAGATTCTGGTATCTTCTACTAGAACATCTCACACCATATTTGGCTTTAGCATCAGCCAAAAGATTTCGGCATTCAATCTCCGAAGTTCCATTTATAATAATTTGCTGCATATCTGCAGTCAAAAGTTTGCAGGACAGACCAATTGAAATTGCTGTCTCTTGCTTATCACCAGTAAGTACCCAGACCTTGATTCCAGCCTGCCGCAAGGACTCAATGGTTTCTGGTACACCCTCTTGCAGCTTGTCCTCAATCGCAGTGGCTCCAAGTAGCTTTAAATTGCACTCAATAAGAGCTGCTGTTTGTCGCAGTTTTGCACCTCTATCGGTTAATGAGGTGCTTGCTTCCTCATACATGCTCTGCCACTGCTCAAGCTCCACATCTGAAAGCTCCCTAGAAGCAACAACTAGTGTGCGTAAACCTTGCATAGAATATTCATTCAAATGAACCTGAGTTGCATGCCCTATTCTATCGTTGGTCTCACTGCCATCAGCTAAGATACTAAACATTGACGTATCAGCACCTTTAACCAACACCTTTACAACGTTGTCTGGAAATCGAATAACAACAGACATCCTTTTTCGAACACTATCAAACTCATGCAGGCCCAATACGTCCAACCTATATTGCACAAATAAAATTAAGTTAACAGCCAAGATATAACCCATGTACAAGTTAAAAGAGAATAAAAGATATCTAACAATTCAAATATATACATGGGTTTCAAAAGTTCAAAATTATGAACTGGAAAAAATAAATTGTTTCCCACCAAATGGAATTCCAAATCTACCTGAGTTTCTCACCATTGACATCAATAACAATATGTCCAGATGTCCGTTCAAAAAGAGTATATCCATAAGCAGAGGCTGCAGCAACTAAAGCTTGTTCATCAGGAGATTCTCCTTGATAATCAATACCTCGTATATCCTCATTTGATTCACTTGTTCCACAACTAAGGATAGGGATCACAGTATTACAAGCGGCCAATGTAAGGAAAAACTCATGTGCAGCAATCCTATCATCTGTATTTGACTCCGATTGCAACAGTGTTGCGAGTTCAGAATCAACAGCAATTTCAGACTTGAGCTTCCACCTACGCTTGGCACTAACTGCTGTTGCTGTAACACAACATAAAGCAGTCTTGTGATAAATATGCACCAGCAAATTTGCCAATTCATAAGCTTACAGACAAGTTCTGTTGAGGGCTCATGTGGCCAACACCTTGTGACTCAAATCAGAATATATAACTGAATACTGAAGTTAGTAAAAGGAAATTGTGTATCAACATAGCAATTCTATCCAGCAAGCTTAAAAAGGAGCAAAAATTTTTAGAATAATCAGGTGAAAATTGGTGTAGGAAAAAATCAACAGATAACTTGCTCATAAGTTTTGTTACCTGGCCAGTAATACATTACACATCATAGTGACCAGGTCAGGCCAGATTCAATAATAGGGCAAAATGTGTCAAACATAACCTATGAGAGTATCATGCAATTAAGGTACAACAATATATTTATATAGGAACCAATTTTTTTCCCAACCAACCTGTTGAACAACCATTATTAAAAACAAAAGCAGACAGTCAAACTCAAATCTTATTGCCATAAACATGTGATAGGCATAGTGACAAACCAAACAATGGCAGAACCAATTATTCCAAACTACTATAGCATAACAAGAAACACTACCAGACTAGAATTACAAATTATCTTAGAAAACTGAATACCTATTGCATTGTCATCCATAACAATGGAATTCCCATAATTCTTTCCGTGTACACTAGCTCTTCGAAATTCCATCTTGTTTTCAGTCAGTGTTCCCGTCTTGTCTGAAAATATGTAGCGTATCTGACCCAAATCTTCATTAATATTCAGTGACCTACACTGGAACCTTGATCCAGAGCAGGCACAATACATATCCCCATCTTCAATCATGAAATATGATTGGCCCAAACGAACCAACTCCATGGTTATGTAAAGAGATATGGGTATCATTATCTGAAACACTATGATAGAGCTCAAGAATGAGAAAAAGATTTCCATTGGTATCCCGTAATATCTATATTTTTTTCCATGATCTTTCCCCCCATTTAAGAATCTCTTTCGGTAGTAAGGTAAGGTATCAAGCTGGTCCTTGTGACGTACCAACCAAAGACCCATCCCAATAGCCACAACTAAACACATGGTAAAGAGAAAAATTGACAGCCAAAGGGTTTCTCTATTCATATAACCTTCCAGTTTGCTTCTCTTGGCAGGAGAAGCTGCACTATTCAACATGGCTTTTGTTTCTTGCCCTGCATAAACCACAACACCAATTATCCAATCTGTGTTCTTCAGTTGGCAACCACGCAGGACAATGTTTGATTGGCTGAGGGGAAACCTTTGGCCATTGAACTCCATGTTGGCTGTGAATTCATAAATATTCCTGTTAGGGTGCTCACATCTGATAACCCCAGAAATAGCACAACATTCTGATGATACTGCAGAAGCCGTTTCCTGCCGTGCATACCTTGTCTTCAAATTTGATTCTCCATCTAAATTCATTGTCTGAATGTAGGCAAGCCCACTTGGATCACTTGTTCCCAACAAGACCATGTCAACTGGAATAGTCTCATCAGCAAAGATCTTAACAACCTCACCAACTTCAATATTCTTCCACTTCTTTGGTCGAAAATCACCAGATTGAAGTACCAGAGACTCCCGGTTGTTCTCATTGCGGTCTGACCTGTGTCTCCGCCAATCCTCATACCCATCCTTGATAGCTGTGACACAAAGCACAAACAAGAGAGGGAAAAGTGACACTGTTCTACCAAAGACAGCCAATGGAGGGAGCTGATTTAGAGCCGCAATGGCAAGGAAATACAGATAAGCAACCCGATGGAATTGAATGAAAAGATTCTTAGGTAGAAAAGTGATAAGAGTGTATTTGCTGGTTCTAATCTCATTCCCTGTGAACTCATACTTGTCATTTGTCTTCTTGGGATCATCAATATAGATAGACCTTGAATTGTCATCGTGTAAGAGGTTATCTTCAAATTGCACACTTCTATGACGACTTCTCTGAGATTTGTTGGCACTAGAAATTTCAAATGGCACAACAGTGTTATTTATATCATGCTCTTCCATTGCACCCCACAATACCAGGCGCCTCCTCTCCTGTGTGGGGCATTCCAAAGGTAGCTGCTGGCAAAACTGGGATTCGGAAGACTGCAAGTCCTTTTCTGTTGCAGATGTGCAAGGTTCTAGTGCAGAATGAAAACTTGAATCACCGGCAGGTATAAAGTCTATGTCCTTCACATCATGGTTATTACCACTTTGAGCATCATAAAAAACAGAAGATGGGAAGGAGACATGGCGGCTGAAGTGTCCTGGTTTTCGTCGACGAATCACCAAAGACTCTGATTCTGGAAGCAGTGGCTTATCAGAGCTCATAAAAAGATCTCCGTCTGCATTGGAGAATCACATATAATTCAGAATAGTACCAACCAGCATCAACAATGATGAACAACCCAGAAAAGGTGCATATAGCCATGTCTAACTTGGCCCAAGCATTCTGGTAAGGCAGTTATAGCCGTCATGTTTCCTCACTAGTTCTCTGGATACTCAACGGATATTTGCAAAATCTAACATACACAAAATTGTGATTGACCTGAGTTCACCTGACGGTCATTAAAGTGCCGAATATTATACCAAATTCAAAAACAAAAGTAGCACTATAACTGCTTTAATACCCGGATCCAATGACGCCGGTTTTCAATCAGAAGGGATCAGCAGGACTTGAAAAGCACGCAAAACCGCAGAAGCCCACAAATAGACCCAGGATCACGAAATGAACACTGATAACGTATGCGTATCCCAGGCAACGCCAGAACTGTAAACAGAGAAAAAAAATTAAAAATAAAACACCCACATTACACTCTAAAACCTATCTATCACATGGATCATTCGATTCCACAACCCTAGTCTAATGTCAGGGCCATGATGATGAGGGCAAAATAAAATAAAAACATAGATATCCTTCAGCAAATTCGCATGGCAGACATGCCAAATGTCACGAAAACGAACCAGATTCCATATTCCCGGGACTCGAGAAAAGGGAAAAAAAGAGAAAAAAAAAAAAAACGCAAAGAACAACACAAACCTGCGTGCTGCGTCGAGCGGGAAAGGGGAAATGCCGTGCTGAATAGCGAAAGGAATCTTCAAGCCGAAGAGGATCGGATCTCACACGGCAGGAAGCGAATCGACGAACCAGATCGGATCGGCGTGCGATTGAAACACAGGATCAAAAAAAGAGAAGAAAAAACCTATTAGGGCTCAAAAGGGTGAAGAAATCGGAGAAGAGATTGGGGATTGAAAGTGGTGGAAACGGAGAGGAGGCGTCGATGATGGCATTGGATTATTGATTGGAATGGGCACGACGTCCGAGAAAATCGCAGGCTGAGAATTTGACAGTGAGAGAAAGAGAGAGAAACAAGCGGTGAACCACGAATCCTCCCTTGTTAGCTAATTAGCTAGCTTTAGCTTTGCCTGCTCATCATCAATGTGATTGTGATGAATGAGATTGATGATGAGAAAAAATTACGAATCATCATGATTCATACTCTCTCTCTCTCTCTCTCTTTCTCTCTCTCCTATTTCTCTTTCTCTCTCTATATCTATATTCTCAAACCTTCCTTCTACTCGTTTCTTCTACTTCCTTTCTTTCCTCTTCTTTTTCTTACCCACCCAAAATGACACGTACGTATATATGTATTGTACATTCATTCACCTTCTCTCTCTTCTCTCTCTCTCTTCTTTCAACTTCTTTGCTTTTTATTATTACTTTCAGTGAAATCACTGTGTGTGCTCTCAATTATGTCTAGTTTTCACCTTCCTTCATTTATACTTTCTGTACGGAATGGATGGATAAATAAATATATATACATACACATATAGATATAGGTCAAAGTGTAAATTTGGTCCCATATTTTTTTCTAAGTTTTCAATTTGGTCTTATATGTTTTTCAAAATGATCAACTAATGGTTTATCCTTTTGCAAAGATATAGGACCACTTCTGCACCTGATCCAAAGATATAGAATCAATTCTGCAATTGACCTAAAGATACGGGACCAAAACCTACAACAAAAAAAGATATGAGAGAAAAATTAGGAATTGATCCAAAGATATGGGACCAAATTGAAAACTCAACAAAAAATATATAACCAAATTTGCACTTTAACCTACATATAGGTGGGTTTCGTTTCTTTCTACTTTTCTTCTTCCCTACTTTCTTTCTATTACTATATTAACTATTCATCTATCCTACTATATTATACTATAATCTCATATTTTGCAAAAAGATTCTAATTTGGTATCATATCTTTGATTATGTTTTAGAATTAGTCTTATATCTATACAAAATGATCAATCGTTAATTGATCCTTTTATAAAAATATAGAACCACTTTTGCACCTGACCCAAAGTTATAAGATCAATTATGCAATTGATCCAAAGATATGGGGCCAAATATGCATAAGAAAAAGATGTGACCAAATTGAGATCTGACCTAAAGATATAGGACTAAAAATGCAACAAAAGAAGATATGAGACCAAATTGAAAACTCTGCAAAAAAAATATTGGACAAAATTTATGCTTTGGCCATAGATATAGATATATATAGGTGGGTTTCGTTTCTTTCTACTTTTCTTCTTGCCTACTTTCTTTCTATTGATCTATCCTACTATACTATACTATAATACTATTCTGTGTATTCTGATTATGCCTCTTTGATTCTTAAACACGCAAAATATACTGTTTTCCATTTTGTTGTTAAGCAATCTCATTCCTTCCCTTTCTTTCTTTTTGCACTTTCCTCTCTCTCACACACACTCACACGTAACAAAATTAACATTCTATATGGATGATCATGTTATAAATGATTTGCTTAATTAAGATTAGAGTAAATTATTTACAATATCTTAAATCTTAAATTAAAGAGTTTGTTTAGAAATATTACCAAAATACTTATCACTTAATTAATTAATTTTCTTTATCTCTCCAGCTCACACTTTCTGTCTCTTCTCTCTACAAATTCCTGCTTCTTCTTTTTTTTTTTCCGGTAAAACAGACTCCTGCTAGACAACTCATTCTTGATATTTTTGTTTTCTTATTTTATCCTTCAGTTAAATAAGTAAAATCTTCTATATCATTTATTTAGTAGTAACTTTATTTAGATCTATTCTTTTTATTCTTTTTTTCATGAAAATTTTGTTTCTAACACTAAATCAAATTGATTCAGATCTAAACATCTAAGTCAAATAATTCTCGATCTATTATTAAATTTAGGGCAAAGTTAGTAATATCTACATATGCGAAGATGATTTATTTTCTAATAAACAAAAAGTATAATAGTAATTTTTTGCTGACGAAAATAATAGTTTTCGTCTTCACAATATTTTCCATATAAAATCAACTATGCGCTTATACTGTTTTCTAAATTTTAACAATGTTTACTATTTATTCTTTTTATTTTATTTTATTAGTTTTGTTGGTTTTTCAAAATATTTTGAAAAGGATTAGAGAAAACAATATTATCAATTTTTTTTATTCTTTATTTTGAAAAATCAAATACTATTTAAAAAAATCATTTATTTATTTAGATCTTCTATATCATTGAACAAATCAAATACAATTATCTAGTTCTTGTTTTCTTTAAAAAATAATTCTGAAATCTTAACAAAAAAGAATATAACATTTACAAGTCTAACTAATAATTTATTGGCCCACAAGTATATATATGTTCGATAACAAATATTCAATAAAACATAGGTTTTTATTTTTTTTACCTTATAGGGAGTACAAGGTTGAAGAGGAACACGTGCGCATGATTCACGTTGTTGTGTACTTATGAGTTGTGATGCGTGTTTTCTCCATTTTGCCGTTTCATTGTTCCCGTAACTTTGGGGGCAAAATTGAATACTACTATTTGGGCCAAAGTCTCAATTGGTCTCCAAAATAATTTTGTAATGCAATTTAACCTGATTTGTTAGCGACTTTACCTAAATATCGCAGAGAATGAACTCTTCAATAGTTAGTATATAATTTCCAATTTGTCACATTCGTAATTGAAATGAATATATATAATCAATTTCACTTGTTTGACTGTAAAACAAGTTCGTCAATAGGAGTAATTGTATTCACAATGTCTCAAAATCGAGACTTTGCTCAAGCATTTTATAGGGATGATTAAAATGCTAATACCTAATGGGGACCCAGAAATTTTATCCTATAAATCTATGGATGAGTTTAGGTTTGGCCTCAATGAGTCCGAGTTCAAGTATGGTAGTACCATACTTGGAACCTACCCATGATAATACAATTTTTTTTATATATAAATATAATAATTTAAAATTTTATGCGTTGAGAAAATATTAAATTGTAAAGATATAATGTTAAATATTTTATGGGGATTAGACTATTTAACAAGTACATGGATGTAGATTGATTTTAACACTTGTTCATAGTATTCTACTCATACTCTATCTATCATCATCCTTATCCACTTACTACTTGGACTAACCCTTATTAATGAATTTGTTGTGCTTGCATACATGCTATTAAGTATGAATCAACAAATATTGGATCAAGACAACGAATTAATTCATAATTTTGCAAAATTATAAGTTTAAATTTTGTTGTGAAGACGATGTTGGTAAGTAATTTATAAATTTTTTTTTGAATAAAATTTATTTTTTAATTTCTGAATTTGTATTAAGTCAACGAATCAGTCTATGAACAATTAAACTATATAATTTAGTAATTGAAATATCACAATCCTCAATGATTTGGTTATCGAGATAATTTGGTATCTAAATTTGTACTTTTTTTCCTTACATTTGTACCACATTTGCACTTTTTCTGTTCATAAATTTGACATAAGGACTAAATTGTTGACGATTGCGGTATTTCAAGAATTGAGTCTTATATTTTAATTATTTAAGGACTTATTTGTTGACTCTATGAAAATCTAAATTGTTTTAAAGGTGTCAAAATTAAGGATGGCAAAGAATACATACTCATTTTATCATTATTTATATTCGTACTGAATCCATATCCGATAATTGACAATTGGGTTAAGTTTAAGACTAAAAAAGTGCTTTTGCCAAAAAAAAAAAGAAAATCTTTAAAAAAATAGATAGATTAAATAATTCAACCCATCTCATCATTTGGTAAGTTAAATTGGTAATGTGTTGACTTAGCAAGTAATTTAAACGGCATAAATCAATCTATCAAACCCGTAATTAATGAATGGTAAGCCAATTTAGCATATTTTCTCATTTTGATCAACCAACATACCTAAATTTTTGGCAAGTGAAGAAAAAATCCAAGTTACTTAATAGAAGTTAGAAGAATGTAACTTGTACGGTAAGTACTGAGGCATGAGAGAGGATGATATGAATGAATATGATATTTGATGAGTTTAGGAGTGACTTGAATTGAATTGAACGGAACGGAGAAATGTCCCGTCCTGACAGATAGGGTTTGTGTAGGATTGTCCCTATCAGCTTTCATGATTTTACCGAAATGCCCCTTCCTAGTTCCTACTCAAAATTTATTATGTTTTTATTTGGTCGTTATATTTTTTTTAAGGGTAAATTGCAATTTGGTACCCTGTGGTTAGGGGCGGTTCCCCTTTGGTACCCTGAAAGAAAAATTTTTGCATTGTGGTACCCCGTGGTTTGCTCCGTTAGCGATTTGGTACCCTGAGGTTTTTTTCTGTTAGGATTTAACGGCAAATGTTAGTTAAAATGTCAAAAATCTCCCAAAAAGTCTTCTCTTATGCGTTTAAGTCCTTTCCCTTTACTAAAAAGGATCAAAACATAAAGAATTAATTATAAAAGGGTCTTTAGAATTCTAATATTATAGATTTTTCTCCTTTTCATAAGATTTCTTTTGAATAGGTCCTGATTTAATTACACTTTAATCCCTATATTCAACTACAATTTTCATTCAAGTACACTACAAACAAATCAAAACCCCCAAATTTTTCCAAAATCAAGACCCACAAATCAAAATCCTTCTAACAAAATCAACATCATCAACAACCAATTTCTTCGTACCCTAAGGAATCAAAATTCAAAATTAAGGAATTCAATTTCTTCCTTAAATTTTTAAAATTTGGCATAATTGGTCCGAATTTGAAACAATTTTCCCAAAAAAAAATAAATAAAAAGAACCCACCCAAATCGACTGTTCTTCTTCTCCAATCACAGAATCGTTCTTCTTCTCCTTCTTCCCTCACTACCGTGGGATAGATCCTCAAATCAAGTTCAATGGCGTTCATAACCTCTTCGACGGCGACTCCGACGTCGGATTGAAGCGATTCAGGTCCCTCGCCATTTTGTTTCTCCGGTCGAGATCGCGCTACAACGCCGCCGAGAGGGAATCTGATCATGGCGGCGCAACGGCCAAGCATTCCGCCGGTCTGAGCAGGAGTAGGTCGGCGAGGTGGTTTTTGTCGATGTTCAAGCCACCGAAGAGCAATCGGAAGGGAGGAGCAGAACAGGATTCTGAGTGCGCGATGGTTGAGGATGAGAGCGGAAGCGTAAATAGAAAGTCGGCGATGATGATGAAGTCAAGGTCGGTGGCGGATTCCGGTGGCGGCGTCAGAGAATTGAGAGGGACGAAGAAGTGGAAGGGATGGTATCGAAGAAGGAGAGCCAATTTGCGTGGGTTTTTGGTCAAAATTATTTTAAATTTTAATTTATTCATTTTTTCTTACATTTTAGTCCTATTATAAAAAGAAAGGACCTTAATTCAAAAAATAAAACTTTTGGAGAATGTAAACCAATTTTTTCTTTAGGTTAATGAAAAAATTGGATGGAAATTAAAGAGGGACTAGCAGTGAAATTTGTTGGAAAATTGAGGGATCAAAATAAAATTTATTTTTTTTCTTTTTTTCAACGGAAAAATGGACAAAAAACTTTCGAGGGACCAATTATGCCAAATTTTGGAAAATTGAGGAAGAAATTGAATTCCTTAGTTTTGAATTTTGATTCCTTAGGGTATGAAGAAATTGGTTGTTGATGATGTTGATTTTGTTGTTGAGAGGGTTTTTGATTTGTGGGGCTTGATTTTGGAAAAATTTGGGGGTTTTGATTTGTTTGTAGTGTACTTGAATGAAAATTGTAGTTGAATATAGGGATTTTTTGATAAATCATAGATGCTCATTTGTCTTTTGAGGTTCTAAGGACTATTTTGATAAAGATCATAAACTTTTGGGATTAAAGTGTAATTAAATCAGGACCTATTCAAAAGAAATCTTATGAAAAGGAGAAAAATCTATAATATTAGAATTCTAAAGACCCTTTTATAATTAATTCTTTATGTTTTGATCCCTTTTAGTAAAGGGAAAGGACTTAAACGCATAAGAGAAGACTTTTTGGGAGATTTTTGACATTTTAACTAACATTTGCCGTTAAATCCTAACAGAAAAAAACCTCAGGGTACCAAATCGCTAACGGAGCAAACCACGGGGTACCACAATGCAAAAATTTTTCTTTTAGGGTACCAAAGGGGAACCGCCCCTAACCACAGGGTACCAAATTGCAATTTACCCTTTTTTTAATTGTACTTTTGGTTGATCATATATAATTGATCATATTGGTTTTTTTTTTAACTTTTGGTCTCATATCTTTTGGTTAAATTGTAGAATTGATCTCATATCTTTGCAAAATGTTTTATCGTTAGTCCCACCTGACCTAAAGATATGGGACCGATTCTGCACCTGATTCAAAGATATAAGATCAAATTTGCAACAAAAAAAATTTATGATCAATTTTGTACCTGACCTAAAGATATGAGATTAAAAATGCAACAAAAAAATATACGAGACCAAACTAAAAACTGAGCACAAAATATAAGATCAAATTTGTATTTTGACCTTTTTCTTTTATTGTCACCTAGTTTTTGGAGATTTGTCCCTACTAATGAGGATTCGTATCACCCACCTAGTTATAATGGGAGAGGCTTTTAAGAAAGATAATTGCATTCACACCCTCAAAACTCAAGACCATATTTAGATACCAAACCACTTGCTATTTGGAGGTACCCTTATTTTTTGTACTCAAATTTTGAAATGATTGCTTCTTGTCACTTGTGTTTGGGATTCTTGTGTACATTTGTGAGAATTGGTCAATTTGGAAATGCGGCTTTCACGGAATAGCACCAGATGAATGGATTACATTGCCATTATTATGAGGTGAAATGGTGAGGTGACTCATTCTTTATTTTTTTAAAACTTAAACCAAATAAATCTTCAATTTGAGTTCAAAATGAACTTTTAAAATATCCTAAATAATAAAGTATAGTCACCAAAAATAAAATTATATCATTTTTGGAACAACTCAGAATTTAATTTTTACTTTTAAAATATATGAGAAGTGTTTTTTTAATAATTATATACAAAATCTCAATATAGAATTTATAGTGGATGGTTAGAACCCTTACAAATTTTAAAATTCGCATTATGTTTAAGATGATATGAAGACAGAAATATTCATAAAACTCTAGAGTATGACTCAAAAAAAAAAAATAGTCAACAAATTGTATCAGGGAAGTTTACATGATGGAATCCCAAATAAATACATGCACATTAAGTTAAAAAGGATTTTTTTTTTCTTTAAGGAGTTTATACTTGTGTATGTTAAACCAAATGATTAAACTAAGATTAATGATGGACATATAGTTACGTCAAAAATTCTTTAACCGAGCTTAATGATCTTTACAACACCTAACCTTTCTTTCAACCCTTACTTCATGTGATCCAAAATAACTATTTCATAATAATATCATGTAAAGTTGAGTATAAAGCATTCTCAGGTTCACTTACTTCATGTGACCGTTCTACCAAGATTTTTCCCACAATAAAATAAAATCAATTCAAACAAGGAAATAAAATACTTCCCATTATTAAAAAAATATGGCTATTCACAATATGGAACATGCAATATATATTTATATTGAACCTCACAATATGGCTATTCACTATATATATATTTAAAAAAAAAACTATAAGACCAGTATGAAAAGCCTGCTGATTTTATAGCATAACATGCTTGCTTGGCTTAGGTATCATTTATTGAACCTCACATTGTTTTCCCTGAAAACTTAGTTACTTAAGAGTTCCCAGAAAATCTGTGAATCATAGGTAATCCATAGGGAGTTCCCAATCTTCTTCAGTATCCCAATCTCGACGACGCATTTTCTTTCTTCTAGAACTTTTCCTCGTCCTCGAAGCGTAACCATATGTTGCAGATTCTTCGTAGTCTGAATATTCTTCCACATCATCCACAGAAGTTGCCATATTCTGGTTGCCTAATAATCCCTGATGTGAGCAGTGCAAATAACTTAGTTTTGTTACCAACACAAGAAATATAAAAAAGAATGAGGGACTGATAAAAGTATCCTCGGTTTGAAAATAATCACAATGCTCACGGATTTCCAGTAAAACTTCCAGAAGAAAAAGATTTGAGAAAATAAAAACTGTCATGCCAACAAATCATTTCAGAAAGAAATGAAGTCCAACAATTGAAAAGTTTAGTGTGACATGATTAGGAGAACTGGACAATACTTAAATATAATTTATAAGCTATTAAGTAAATGAATGATTTAGTTTCTGAAAGATGACCAGTCTCTTAATTTAGTCTCCAAATGATAAAATTATAAATCTTGTCTGCTGAAGATATAATTACAATCAAATTGGTCTAAATGTAAAAGATACAATATGAAACTTTAGGGCAAATCTAATTGTTTGTGGCATAATATATCACAAAATTGTGAGACTTGTAATTCTTCATGTACTAAACCATTAATTTTCTCTAAAATAATTGTTATTAAGTTCTGAACACTGAAGTGAGAGGTTAGAGGATAAAGCAATTAATTTTAGATAGCAAATCAATGATTGCGCTTAATGCAGAAAATAAGAAGGACACCCACATTTATGACAATTCTTGCATTAGTCTCGACTAGTGATTTGTGATCAAAAGGAAACTATTTATGCTTCTTATCTCTTATTTACTCCTTTCACTTGACACTATACACAAGCAAACCACTGACAGAAACATGCACCTCTGTTCTTAAACTAAAGGTACCTTTGAAAGTCTTTGAATGCGAGAAGCCGCGGCTTCATGCACAACAACTGCATCAGATATGACTTCCAATATGTCCTCCACAAGCAAAGAGTAGGTACTCACCTAAAATATAACAAGAAAATAGCATTAAAAATGGACTAAACTTATATAAGATTCCTTATATCTTTGTTGTGCATAACTAATAATAGTAGAAATAGAGTATTAAAGATACCTTTTTACATAACCAATTGTAGAAAAGAGAGAGTGTAAAGAAGGCTTATGATTGTAGGAACCTTACATAAGTTTTTTCCCTAAAATATTTGTAACCTAAAACCTTGGAAGCAGAATATAATCAGAACACTAGAACAGAGGCATTATGCTATGAGTCTAGTAACAGAAGAAGGAGTACTCCAAAATAGAATGCGCTGGAAATCTATTCTTCACGTGTTTTGTTAGCTTTAATAAGAGGAGGAAACCCACTTACCAAACTTGATGGGATGATGGATAGTCCAAATGAATCAAGCTCAAGTGATTCAACAGCCCCAGAATTTATGCTGAAAGTATACCCACGCACCTAAAAAATTTAGATTTTCATAACATAGTAATTGAAGATAAGAAAAATTGTAAAAGAAATGATGCATGAAATATATAGTCACCTTTCCGATGTTCTGTTGAGAGGGAGTGACAACTTTGTATCCTACCTAACAAATATATAAAAAAAAAAATCAAAAGGATAAAAGGAGCTGATACGTGGGCTAGTTCCATTGATTAAAGAGGAAAATGCAAATGATAGTTCTAGCTTGTATCATTTTAAGAGACAAGAAGGAAGTCAAAGATTGACGTCACAAAACTCCAAAAGAAAGAAAATCTTATAATTTGTTTATAAAATGATGAATTGAGAACGATTGATCTTGAAGAAAAAAAATCATTTTTAAATGAAAACAATCAACAGAAGGGAAAGCAAGAACTTTCACAAAAAGAACTTCCTATAATTCTACCACACTACCGATTACAACCAGAACCCAAATCAATATAGCAGATTCAAGTAAATCAAGAAACAAGAAGTCATAACTGAAAATTGATCTCAACAAATATAAGTAATCAACTCCCATGATATTTTTTGACAATTTCACAACCTAAAGGTAGGCAACCTGCCCCCCAATTTCACTCTAGAATGTTGTGTCAGTATTCAAAATTTAAAAATTAATGGCTGGCAAGTCGTATTGAACACCTTCATACCAAATAAAAGGGTTCAAATTTACTAAACTTACAAAAGATAACTTTATTACTCTTCAGCAAGGGAAATAAAAAAACAAAAATGAAGAGACAAACTGTATAAACTATTTTTTAGAGCTTTGATCCTAGAGGTTTATTTTGATTTTTGAGAATGTCCTCGTCAACTCTATACATAGAGCGTAAGGTCACAAAGAAAGACTTCAATATGAGCAATAAAAATTATTCGCATCGAGGGCAAGACTTCATTCTTTGCACAAAGAATCGTCATCTGACCAAAGTACAAAACTAGGAAGTTCACACAATAGTGGTGTAAATATTGTACATACATACATATCTCTATTATACAAGTTCCAAGGAAAGTATCTCTAATGGACAGGAAACATAAATGATCTGCAGTTCTGCACTATCTGAGCAAAAAATCACAGTTCAGTTACTGCATATCATGATTCATGAATGAAGACTTCTTAAGCATATAATTTCATACAATACGACAACAATCAAAGTCTGAAAGTCTTTTCATATAATTTCATACAATGAACACAAAAAATCTGAAGAAAGAAAACAATTCACAAATTTGACTTCTTAGTTTTATAAAAGCAGTAAGGTATACCAGTGTCTCTAGCCCAACCATTCTATATTCATTCTCTATCACACTTTCATCTTGTACAAGAACAACATCTCCGACCTGAGAAAGAAACAATCAGAATGCTCAATATAACTCTGAACTCACAAACAAGAAGTCTCTTGACAACCAAAGCAGCAAGGTATACTATACTCTATTAGAAATTAGATAACGTCAAAGTTACAAAACCAAGCTTCAAAATGCATCAGAACTAACAAGAACAGGATATAGACATAACAGATTAAGAATTTGACAATGACAGAAATAAAGCTTCAAAAGCACCTACGAAGTTCAAAGTTAGCCAATAGTCTAATCTGAGTGAATATTTCTTCACATTAATTAAGGCAGAAGAACTAACAACAAATAAATGCAAGGAGAAATGGGGTTGAACTAAGAATTTGCACATTCAACTCAGTTGTCTCAATTTCCAAAAAGGAAGAAAAGAAAAACAATGTCTATTGATTTTAAACTCCTTATACCTGGCTAATATCGTCCAGAAGGAACCTTTCTGATTCCCCAGAAAGCAAGTTTGGTCTCACCTCCACAAACAGTACCATCCACTGATGCAATAAAAATTCACAAGAAATGAATTAGACCTTGAATATATATCACTAACAGAAAATAAATTTATGTGTAATTTCAAAGGGATCCTTTTCAAAGTTACTCAACGGGTCTAATAACAAAAAGAGTAAGTTAATAATTTAGTCCCTAAAAGATAACAGATTTATCAATTTAATCCCTAAAAGATAAAATTACAATATTTTGTCCATCATGTAATTCCAATCAATTTGGTCCTTCTATTCAAAATCTATCATGATTCTAAATTCTGTTGACATTTTAACCTTATGTTATCAAGGTTAATAACATAGTTATGTTATCAAGGTTAAAATGTCAACGTGTTCTATCTTTGTACATTTCCACATTTTAACCTTGATACATTTCCACCCTTAAAATTTATGGAGGCTCCTGTGCGTAGAGTGGACCAAATGGGTGATAGTCCAATAATCTGGGGAAGGGGAAGACCGAAGAAATCTACCGGAGAAACTATCCCGAAAAATTTATCCATTAATAACATAATTGTGGAAATGTACAAAGATAGAACACGTTGACATCACTTATTCATATAGCCGACCCTACCTAGTGAGAAAAGGTTTTGATTGTTGTTGTTGTTGATCAAATTGATTGAAATAACATTTTTTTATGATTTTATCTTTTATCTACTAAATTAAGAAATAAGTCCTCAAGGACCAAATCATTAATTCACTCAGTGGTGTATTGTAGTTATTAAAAGCTTAGACAATGAACTAAACACTCACAGAGGTAGTGTCCACCCAGAGCTGCGAAACAAACCCCAAGCTAATAGCAGAACGGATGCTGATGACTTGTTTAGCCAGCAAATTCGACCTTCTGATTATCTGTTTCTTTCTTCTAACTCCAATTTTACCATCAAATTGCTCATCTTTCTTCAAATCATCACTTTCTGTATCACTCTGCATTCGAACCAAATCTTCCTCCTGTGAACTACTACTACTACTCTCTTCCTTTCTGCTTCCCTCTACAAAATCTTCTGATTCTGATGAAGTCGCCGCATCATCCCTTAGAATTTCTAAATTCATTTCGAAATCTGAAGGATCCGCATCGACCCGATTTCTCTCTAATCGGAGAATCTTTTCCCCTTTGTCTTGGAATTCTAGTTCATCATCGAAGTGATAATTCCTCGACCCCATCATCAAGCGAGAGCTTCTATTCGCCATCGAAGCGGCCCGAAAGAATTGCGTGCAGCCATTTTTGTCAGTCGCAATTGATAGGTTAAGAAGAGAGAAGGGGGCATGAAATTTTGCGTTGTGATGATGGTTCGTAGAGCTTAAATTGAGAAAAGGGAATCTTCGAGGTTCAGAAATTGAAATGGCGAAAGAAGTAGAGGGAAGAAAGTGAGTCATAGTAGTGTCAAAATAGTAAGAGCTGGGATTTTGAGTAGGAGAAATTCATAGCTTTTCGGTGTGCATGCGATTTTTGCGAAGCAAATTTTGAACACTCACTCACAGTCATAGGCGATAAAGGGCGACGGGTTGGCTTCATGAAGGAAATCAAGAAAGTATTTGTGTGAAAAAATGAAATTAATTTTGGTCCCCAATTTATTAGATAAGTTTCTCATTTTTCATCATAAAATTATTTTTTTTTCCGTTTTAATCTTGAATGAGCAAACGATTTACAATGATGCTCTTCTAAAATTTAGGGCATGTTTGGGAGCAAAAAGTTCAATCCAATCTCAATCCAATCTCAACTTATGAGATGAGATGAGATGATGTTGAAATTAGGATGAGATGAGATTATGTAGTGGTGTTTGGATGGTTTGAGAGAAAATGATGTATAATAGGGTGTGAAATTATATAAAAGGGTATGTAATGATTGTGGTTAGGTGAAATAGGTTGTTGGATTTATTTATTTTGTATAGGGGTAGAAATGGTATGAAATAATGATGTTGAGATTGAGATTGAGATGAGATTGAGATGAGATATAGGTGTTTGGGTGGGGTTTGACTGGGGTTTGACTGGGATGATATTTGGATGAGATGCTCTTGGAAAGCGTGATTTCTCAATCCTATAGGATGATGGATTTTGGTCCATCCTATTGGATGAGATTATGGGGCAAAATGAAAATAACATTAAAATTCTTTTGAGAATGCAATTTGGTCCATAAATTTGTATCCGGCCAATTAATCAATCCCTAACATGTGTGAGTGATAATTCAAAGCTCGTAGAGAATCCAAGCCATGAATAATGGGGCACATTTATGAATTTGAATATAAAGAAAATAATAAGTAATATTTTGGGGACTAGAATGCAAATAACATGAAAAGTATTGTAAACATAAAATTTGGTCCATAACATTGTATCGGTCCAAAGAATCGGTCCCTAATATCTGTACTCGGGGCTCGAACAAAGCTTGTACCGTCAACAATCGGGTATATTTTTTATTTGCAAGGTGCAAAAAATAACAAACAATATCGTGGGACCAGAATGCAAGTAATATGGAAATGATTGTAAATGTACAATTTGGTCCATAACTTTGTAATTTCCCAACAAAACAACATTGCAATTTTTTTGCTACCCATGATTCGAACCAGAAAAATAACAAACACATGGAAACTTGTGTATTTTCCCAACAAAAAAATAACCGTTATTTCTCCATTATCCATAGCGCATAATCATCGGATGAATTTGGACACGAATTTAGAACAACAAATAGTTTGAGGACCAAAATCAAACTATTTTCATAGTTTGAGAAAAAAA